>JANHFX010010307.1:98539-117469 GCA_027560015.1 Chloroceryle amazona | reverse complement strand
AGGGGAGGTTCAGGTTGGAGCTGAGGAACAATTTCTTCCCCTCCAGGGCTGTCCCAGGCTGCCCAGGGCAGGGGTGGTGTCCCCTTGACCCCTGGAGGGGTTTCCAAGCCCCATATGAAGATGTGGTGCTGAGGGACGTGGTTTAGTGGTGCCCTGGCAGTCATAGGTTAATGATTAGATTTGATGACCTTAAAGGTCTCTTCCAAACAAAATTCCAAGTATTATTTGATTGTTGGTTACGCAGATACCTCAGGAGTACCACAGTCACATTCCTCTCCCTTCTCCACGAAGCCATTTCCACAGGATGCAGGTGCTATGATGCTGCTCGTATCGGGGATGTTAGTTAAGCAGTTTGGCATGTCACTCATCATGTATGTCTCAAAACTCTGGAGGCTGCAGGAGCTGAATTTCTTGGGGATGATAGAACTGTATTGAAAAAGCAGGAGGGTTTACATTAGGGTCTGCATAGGCAAGGTGAAGCAATACCCCTTACATGACAAATGAAACCAGTGATCATCCCCCAAGCTATTTGGTGCAACCTTTTATTCCAGATATCTATATTAGTAAGTACAGTGTCTGTCTCCTACTTAGAGCATACCAAAAAAAAAGTGGAAACAAACAATAGTTAGTGTATTAAATCCCATTCCCAAAGATTTCAGCCTGGTCTACAGTTTGTGTCTGGATGTTTCAGGCATTAGGAGTTTTCCACTGGGCTGCCCAGCAGAGGCTCAGGGTGTCAGAGGTGAGAACTGAACTAAATTCTTATCTGATGGGTATTTCTGAAAGGTGACAGCACTTGCACAGTGTTCACGGGAGACATCTACACTGTAGGGAACAAAAATACTCTCTAGGCAAATCTTGGGGAAGCTCTGCTGTCTAGGCTGCCACAGCAGTTTCATGCTGTCCTCTGTGTAAGGAAGAAGTGATTCAGGGTTTCACGGGAAGGCCTCCACTGCACACAAAAGCAGATGTTACCCAAAAGTGATCGGAGCTTGTGCTGGGTTGGAATTTTACTTTTTGGAGCCTGTCTGGGAATAGCTTACAAGGGCCTGGAATGTCTTAGGTTTTTTTTGCCTTTTCTTCTATAATTTGAATGGAATCATCTCAGAGGACAAAACTAATTACTACTCCACTTTTGAACCTGACAGCTTCTCCAAAGCCTGTCTTGAGCCGCCCTGGGCATCAATGCCCTGCCTGTTTACCCAGACTCCTACCTGACAGTGTCTGTCATGATGCAGACTTTGCCACTACACGTGCAGGCCTCAGTGTCGTGACTCATGCCAAGGTTGTGTCCCATCTCATGTGCCATGGTAGCTGCTACTGCAATTTCATTTCTGTTGTGATCCTGTAGAGAGAAGGAGGAGCCGTTATTTCTACGAGCATTCTAGAACAAATGGAAGCATCAGAGAAGCCACGTGGCTAAGAAATAAGACTTTTCTTCAGGGGGAATGATCCTCCCTGCTACGTAAGGATTGGTGCATTGCTCAATCCCCAGTTCACACGGGGTTATATTATAATATCAAAGAGATGATACCACTAAGGGGCGTGAGTAAACTGGGTTGTTTGCAGGTAAACATGAGGAAGTTAGGCTGCCAAGTAACAAGTGAGTGTTACAGAGAGCTGAGCATCTCAACCTCTTAATCCTCTCTCTGGATGGCTGTCTCTGTGCTGAGGGTAATTGCTTGGGTGCAGTCGAATTACTACTCGTTACTCCAAGTCAGTCTTGTGTACGGTGCTGTGCATGCACAGAAAGGAAAGGCAGGTGCTGTGCTCCAGCTTTGCTCTTAGCTTGGTGTTTTGTGCTGCTTGGTGGGAGGGGGGAAAGGAGAAGTCCTGTTCTTAGGAGTGAAGTCTGCATGTGTAAACAGGTAGTAGAAAAGCCTAAAAGCACAAGGCAGCATACTGGTGTCATCCTCTTCCAGCACAGCATTGCACATCCTGCTGTTACAAAACGCATCCTTGCACCTTGAAAAGCATTCTGGGTTTATTCCCTGGTGTTGAGGGAAAGCTGAAATTTCACGTGGGTTACAAGCCCAGCCTCAGAAGCTGGGTGCAGCAGTTGTGTCCCTGGTGGTGTTGGTAAAGTTTGGGATCTGTGTTCCTGTTTAGGCTGAAGTTTTAAGTGCAGTAGTTTAGGCGGCTGGAATTAAGTGGCTAAACTGATGAAATGCATCATGAAAGTCAGAATCAGTTCCCAGGTCAAAATAGGGAATCTTGAGGTAGAAGCATAAAATTACTTACTCCTTTCCTCTGACTGTTGGAGTCTGGTACTCCAGGTAGAGGTGTCTGAGTTTGGTATCACAGATACATTGTTTTGTGTGTGCTTTCTTTACCCTCTGCACTTCATTTAACCCATAATCTCTGGCAGTGAATTTCTAGTCTAATAGAACAATATGAACTAGACAGAGAACTGAAAGTGCCATAGATACTCAATAGTTTCCATAGACATTCTTTGCTGATTGAGTAAAAGACGCAGAGAAGCCTTTAAAAAATGAAAATAAAAATAAATCAGACCTGAATAATACCTGCAGAATATATATCACTGCATATGGATTTTAGAAAGGCTAATCCAATCGTTGTCCCCTCGAAGTCATAGCCCCTGTAAGGGAGAAGAAAGGCAGAATGGAATGCAGTGATATGACTGGGAAGCAAATACAAAGTCAAGTTGCTTTCTGAACCAGGCTGAAGCCTCTGCTCATAGACTCATTTCCAGCTCTGGTTTTCATCTCTGATTTAATACAATAGTTGAGGACGTGCTTAATATCACTGCAAATCAGTAAACAACCGAACATATTTCTCACTGAAAAGTTTTGCTTCAATTACGTTGCAGTCCACCAGAGTTAAAGCATCTCTTTGAGTTTGAAGTACTTGATGATGTGCTCTAAACATATCAAAGCACCGGGCTGAATCAGGCCCATTGAACACGAGCCAGAAGAGTGAAGGGAGTGCTGGCTGAGTTTGCCAACGTGCATTTCCCAGGCATTAAACTTCATGCCATGGCTTCTTAGGCTGTTAGACTGCCACACTCTGCAGGACACTCGGTTGTGTTCTGCAACCAGAGAAGGGACTCTGCTCAGCAGGATGAGAGGTAGCAGAGTTTACATTGCCTGTTTTCACAGGGCTTCAGACAGAAGGGTTAGATACGATGTCCTAGCAGGTAGCTGTGCTCCATGAAGCAAATAAATGCAAGAAAGCAGATGCTGCCTTTATCTTTTTCTCCTAGAATTAGCACAGCCCTGTACAAGAAAGCACGAAATCCAGTCCAGACAGCATCTCTGACTGGCTGGTGACCGATTTTCAAAGAACTTATTTGGAAATGGGAATAGGAACTAGAATGATACAGACGTGATCAGCTGAGCGTTGTCATTTCTCTTCCTCTTTAATAAATCCGAGAGCCGCCACTTTGAGAAACTGTCCAGCGTGAACCCCGCCGCGCGGCTCAGCAGGCATTTGTCGCCGTCTGTCCAGATCTCCAGGCCGATTAGAGCCACATAGATATTTATGACCTTATAAACCTGCATCAAGGAGACAGCGTCGCCGTGAAAAGGAGATATTCTGAGCCAAACACGTGTCCTTGCAATATACTCCCCACCGGACTTGCTTTAAGTTTTTCTGCACATTGAAGTTGCAACAAAAAGCCAACCAACAAAATGCGAAATCTTTGCCTCCACTTTTAAACCAACTATTAAAATGGCTTTAAAATACCTGAAAATTCCATTAATGTTTTGCCCTAAAAATTGACTTGCAAAAGAAATCAAGAATCACTTAATTAATTTTGAAGGATTCCAGTTATTCACAATAACAAGCATTAAGGAAATACAGTTTAAATCTTCCTTGACAGAAATCTCATTTCTGAAGGCAAAGAATGGGATAATGTGGGCAGCTGTGCTAAGTATGTTTTGTAAATTACAATGAGGTTCCATTTTCATGCTCTTCTGCATTTAATAATGAATATTGTCAGTGTTTTCAGAAGAAAAAAATAATAAATTACGTCCATTTCTCTTTGGTGTTTGCTCTCACCGTGTTGATGTAATTGACAATTTGATATATCCTTTGTCTTACAGTTTCAATGTCTTCGTCATACTTCTTATACTGAAAAGGGAAACAGTATGTTAGGAAAAGGAGGGGGAAAAGTGATTGATTTATCAGGAGGGAGGTAGCCCACAGAAGATTGCAGTGCAAAGCACACCATGCCGGGCTACGGATGATTACCTTTGTGGTGGAATATTTTATTAGACTATGTCTCAAGATCAGGCCCTTTTAAACTGTGTGGCTGTGTGTAGGGTTGGAAGAGGACGGGTGCTGGATGGTGCTCTCGGAATTCCTGTCTTCTACGGGGGGAATTTTCAAAATCAACAGACATTAGGAAATCCCATTCCTAGCCCAGGCCAGTGGTGGAACATTGGGTGGGAGCCCAGGGACATGAGCAGAACCTACTCTGGAAAGCTCACCTCTAACTGTGCAAAGGAGAACAAACCCATGTCAGTACTCACCAAAGTATTGTCTGCAACTACGTAAACTTCCAGGTACTTTTTTGCTTTCAGGTATGCTTTCATCTGAAGAAAAGATAGGCTTAAATGACTCCTAAAGCTTGTTTCAGTCTCAACCTTGGCAATTTCAAACCCATGCTTTAGTTAGGTGGGTATTTCCTTATCGAGTCCCGTGGAATGGTACTTGGTTTAAGAGTGGAAGGGAGGCTAACAATGAAAACGACCATGGAGATGATGAAAAGCTAGATACTAATATGATTATTAAGTTCATGAAAGGATAGATACTGAGAAGCATTTAAATGTTTAAAGATGCACATAGGCAGCTCTTGAGTACATGCAGGAGGGCTTAGCTGGGGTGGTGCCTCTCAAATCTCAGGTCTGGGGGATTTTGTGCTGGTTCTTTAGGATCTGGTGGTGCCTCACAGTTTGCGATTGCTTTTCTGGAGGTGTCACGGATAAAGTGGGACTCGTGCTGCTCACAGAGTTCTCCTACGGCTGCATTTCCTTCTCTGGAATGTACTTACTGGGCTGTTGCTAACCACTTACTTCTGGACTGTTGCTGGATTTGAAGATGTCATTGATGGGGTCATTTGAATCCTCTTCCCAGGAATTGTTGATTAGACCACAGGTTTTTATGGACTTCTGTTCGAGTTTCTCATACTTGTAGACTGCATGTTGGTCTCTGTCTGAGGCTCCCAAGGGTTCAATGAGGTATTTCTGACCACGGGTCTCAAAATATCCCCTAAGGAAATAAGTTAGACTATGAAGTGGCAGGACTGAGTCAGGATAGCAGTGTCACTTAGCCCAGGTGTGTGGACCATTGCATGTGGAGGAGTTCTGTGGCAGCAGGCAGAGTGTACAGCAGTTTATAGGCAGAAATTAAAGCTGCTGGATCAGTGAAAGATTTGGCTGGTTGGTGAAGTCTCAGCTCGGGAAGGATACTGCCAGTGAAAAAGAAACTGGTTTAGGAATGGGTCAGATTTAAATGAGGTGGGTTTGTGCCAACAGCTTCCTACAGCTCAGAAGCACCAACCAGAAATGTTTCCTGTAGCCACCACCAAATGCTATGGTTCATGATGGGATATAATACAGAATTAGTCATATACATTTGTTGATACTGTTTCTTTAGCTTCCACTTTCTACTGCAGTTATACTTGTTTCCTTGTAAGCACGAATAAAGACAAACCCCACTTATTTACATCCTGATTTTTATAGAGGAAAATTTAATCCTCACAGAGTAGGCACATTGTGCCATTAGTACCCTTTGGGATCTTACCTTAGACCTTCACAAGCACTGATGCTTGCTATGGAGTCAGCATCATTCTGAATGTAACCTTCATAGTAGCAATGATCCTGGTTAGAATGAAAAAAAACACTGTCAAACTGGCCCGTGTCTCATTGGCTGCACTGATCTGGCCTAGATCCAGGGATTGTAGGAGACAAACACCACTCGCTGCAAGATACAGCCAGCTACAGTACCAGAGCTGTTACCCTTCGACACAGACTGACCCGGAGGGGGACAAACCCAGCCATGATGGCCCTGCTCCATGAAAATAAGGATGTGAATACTCGCTGCTCAAAATGAAGCATGTACTGATGTGCTCTGCTAAGTTAAGGTCGATACCAAACGATTTTATTGTGGCCAAACTTCAAGGAAACACTCTTTCATATTAACCCAACAATTAAATGCATTAACTTCAATGAGATTAAAATGCGTGTATTATCTTAAAACATATGATTGGGGGGAAAACTTTCATTGCTTCATTTGACTTAAGGTTCTATGGTATAATGAACACTGCTGTGTTCAAAGAGACTTCAAAGTCACTGAGATTATTGGGGAAAGTTTTGCCTGTAACATTTGCCTTCATAGGTTTTGCCTTCATAGATTTCTTAAGAGACCTACAACACAAACCTGCCTGCATTGTGCCTTTGGTTTCACTTCATCATTTATCTGTCTTCTTCCCTCACAATGTGCCAACTCTCTTACAGTGAAAAGGACATTAACAAAGTGGAGATTTCTATAGAAAGAAGTGGAGAATTACTTTCCATCTTTTGAGGATATCAGAAACCACTCCCAAGGTCATAAAGAAGTACCCACAATGTAGGAACTCTGTATTGAGGAAGCTGCCGAGCTGCCTGTGCCTGTCTGAGATGGTCTTGAGCCAGGTGCAGGTGCTGTTTGCTTTTCACAGGATCCATTCAGGGAATGACAGTAATTTAAACTATCAGCAATGGCATCTTTTTCCAGGAAAAACAAACCAAAACAACCCAGAATTCTTTATCGGTGTTGATTTCACTCAGGATGCTTCTATTCCTGCCAATTGCTCCACAGCAGCAAATCCTGGGCTTTGTGTTCCAGATTACATGTGTTAAAACACATGGCATGGCCTTAGAAAGCTCTGGCTGAGAGCTTTGTTGAAGGCAAGACCCATGAGTGCCCAGGTAATTAAAAATTAACTTCTGCAGTGACTCCCTTTGTGTCTGGTGTGAATAACTGATTTGTCATGGCTCAGAGAAACCACCCGGGTAACCTGCAGTGTCTCTGCTGGGAGCGTGGGTGGTGATGTGAGCCAGTGAGGAAAGGTGTCTTTATCAGAGCTGTGCTCTCCCTGAGATCAGGGTGCAAAGACAAGGCACAGGGTGGCACAGAAGTCAGGAGGGCAAGGTCAGAAGGTAGAAGGCAGTGGAATGGCCCTGGCTCTGCTCCCTTTCCTGACAGAGGAGAGACATTTGGCTCGGAAAATGTGTTTGTTCCTCAGCCACAAAGTTAAAAAGGGACTGTGTTTTTCAAAGGCAAACGGTGTGTCCAGTTCTCAGCAGATACCAATCAGTGGAGCTCTGCCAAAGTCACTGTCCCTTCAGAGGCATCCTCAATTACAGTGCTCAGATCCCAGATTTAAAACTGTTTTTCTGATGTGTGCTGTTGCTTCACAGACCCGTGAACCTCATGCAGACTTCTCCAGACTGCAGCTGTGAGGAGAAGGACTCCCCCCCATCCCTCCCACCCCCTTTTTTTTTTATTACCTTGATCTGAGGACTTGTTGTTATTTGTCGACCGTCATCAGAATAAACTGTTTCAGTGTAGTCTCTAGCTAACAGATGCCTGTGAAGAGTCAACTACAATTATTATACAAAATAAATTGCAGTCATCTAAAAATGAGGCAATTACATAACAGGTGATGTAGGAGTTCAAATGGTTACTCAGGTTATTCTTGGTATTGAAAAACGAGGAGAGTAAAGCTGCTGGGTGGGGAATTCTGCCTGCTCGTTATCCTTAAACAAAGTGATGTTTCTAAAATAAAGCAATTAAAGTCTCCTTATTTAATTGGTATAAACTAATCTCCTAGGAGATCTGAAAATAAATGTGTGATTACAGAGGCAGCACTGACCCTCTTTTGGCCTCCAGGTTGCGTGGACACCTCCACGACTCCCCAGTGTGTGTGAAATGGGGCCATTCAGCTCTCGTACCAGTTCACCCCTGCTTATAAATAGCAATGGTTTAGGTGAAGGGGAAAGCTGCCTCACCTGGTTCACATGTGCCTGCCTCTGTGCCTGGGCACCTGCCTCTGTGCCTGGGCACCAGATTCTGTGCAGAGGTCACACTAACACACATTTGTCTAATTCTTATGCTAGCAGCTTCTTTGTAACTGCCGCCCACAATCCCCCCCCCTTATTTAGATTAGATTAAAACAGGGGCAAACGGTTAATTATAGACTATATTGAACATGAACTGATTAGGGTGCTATTGTATTTGCACAGCAATTAGAAAAGCACCTATTAAACCAGACTCCTTCAGTCCCATGTTAAATATTACGTGGAGGCAGGAGGCAGCAAACCACAGCTCTGCTTGCTGTTGGTGCTGCTCCGTATGATTTGGGCCTTCCCTTTGGATGCTTTGTCTGCACAAATCCTGATGCTTCTCTGCACAGGCTGTCAAAATGCTCTTTATCTCTTCGGCCAAAGAGGAGACCTCTCCTTTCCTGCAGTTGCATCAAGCGTTCGCTCAGTGTCTATCAGACTGCTCAGCAGCAGTGCTGTTAAGGTAAGGAGTGCTGGAAGCTGAATTAGTAGCAGGGATTGCATTTCCCACTATTATTTTCCATTTTTGAGAAGCATACAGAGCTAACACAGCCCCATTCTCGGGGATATTTCTCTTGGGGGTAATTTCTGCCAGCATGAAACAAAATCCAGAGACTATCCATGGATGCAGAAAAGATGAAGGAATACGAAAGCATTAAATGTTCAGTGGATTTAGCATTTAGGAGATAAATGGGGAGAACAGAGTTAGCAGCATAGGTGAGTCATCTCTATCCATCATATGGCTGCATTTACCAAAATGCCTCTGTCTCACAGGAGCCCAAGTCCCATTTCTTAGTATCTTGAAAGCCACTTAGAGTGAGGGATTATGCTCAAAGAAAAAAAATGAACTGAACCTACTTATTTTTTTGTAAGTGCAGTATGACTTCCTCTCCGTTGGCTTTGATTCCGTACTCTACTGTGTCATCATATTTTGTCTGTAAACAGATTTAAGTGTTAGAAGAGGAACCAGTATCATTTCTGGCCTTGCTGTGAGCTGCCTGTTACTGAGTTGCCAGCTGCATTCTTTTCCTCCTCTTCCCACTGAAAATAAGTATTCTGGCAGTTATAGAATAAGCAGGAGGTCACTGTTTCATAATATTTAATTAGAGGAGTAAATTTGACTTTGCAAATGTATCTCTGCAGTCACGAGCACATGCCCTGCATGTTTGGGACAGTGCTGAAGTGGCTACTTAAACGTAAACATTTCCGTAACTCGAAGTCTGTAGGAGCATGTTTAGTTTTAAGCATTTGATTTCATTTACTTCCAATGAAAGCGTCCCCAGCCTTTTCAGCATGCGAGTAGTAGCAACGGCTATGTCTTCGCAGCGCAGCGGTGCAGCTGCTGAAGTGCAGGACAGCACGGCAGCTGGAGCAAACCTCCCAGCCTGCACCAGCAGCTGAGCGCTCCGCCACGTCTTCTTAGGCAGCAATTTTTGCAAGGTCAGGTGCCTGGCTCCAGATTCTCCTACCTTTGATAACCGAGGCTACTCTGACTCCAGAAGACCTTCCCCATCTCCCAGTAAAAATAATATTAGCTCTTTGAATACCTCTTTGTTTCTTTGTGCATCTCTTTTCTGTACTGCGTGCAATTTCCGTGGGTAAACTGTTTCATATTGCTCAACTCCGGGCAGTTTCCTGCTTGTGCCCCCTAGGGAGAAACAGTTGTAGAATCATGAAGACCCAGTATAAACCAGTAAACACTGCATTTCGGGTCTGGCAGGGCTGGTTCTTTTGGCCTATACTGTCATTCCTTGCACCCCTTGTTTCTCAGGGGTTCTCTGCTCTGGCTCTGCCACGAGCTCAGCCGCTCTGCTAAGCTGTCTCCATCTTTATGTGACCCAACGGAAGTCTGGATTTCAGATGACTTGACATAGCCAGCTATTTCCAGGTGCCAGAATAGGTTCTGAAGCTCACCTTGGATTTCTTTCCCCAGCACCACTCAGCAGTTTCAAGTTCCAACGTGCTACAGACCAGCTATGCAGGGTGCAACCTTTGCCTTTGAATTTTGCAGATGATGTGAGTTAAGTTCTATGGTTCTGTGAAATGAATGATCTCCAAATGTTATCACATCATGACATACGAGTTAAGACCGTCTCTAGATAAGCAAATAGACTCAAGCAATTAACCAAAAGTCTGGACCAAGCCTAGATTTCTTCTTTAGAAAACTTTTCAGCTGGTCTCCTCTCCTGGGTACTGGTGACAGTACTTTTAACAGCTCCACTTTGCCTGTTGAGTCAGACTGGGGGGGGGTAGGTGCTTGTGACAGCAGGACTGGAGAAGGCACTGTACAAGGCTTGGGAAAATCTCAGGAGACAGTAAAGTAGGACTATCCTGGAGCTGCTAAGCAGTCCAGATCACCCCTTAACTTGCCTCACCCTCTTTGCTGATCCTACTTGTGGTGTGTTGTGCGTATGCAGTGGCTCCAAGGAGCCGTTTGTGGAAGTGCAGTGGTGATGAAAAGTGGGTCTTTTTGTTTTCTGCTTCCGAGCCCAAGTGAATCTCGACAAGAGTCAATTTGTGCCTGGCTGGCAGGGATGGGCAGCACATGTTTCAAGTTAATAACAGCGGCTGATGTACGGCATTTGAGAAACCAGGGTCGTACAAGCGATGCCTGCGGGGAGACGACAGCAGGTTTTCTGTGCCTCCTAACTCTTCAACCTCCTACAGAAGGTCATTTCACCCGAATGGGCAAATTCTTGAGGGCTCAGCACTAAGTACAATAGCCTGTATTTGGAAAAGAACACCACCACAAACAAACAAAAACCCCAACAACAAGCCCCGAACAACAAATGGAGAGTGCAACTCCACGTGCTCTCAGCAAATACCACGGGCAAGTTTGTTGCTGTAATTCACAACGATGCTTTCTATTTTATTTTAAGCACCTGCTGGTGTTTACATTTAAGAAAATCTTCTTCGGTGTGGCCTTAGTCTTTCCATAAGCTTGAAGTGCATCCTAGCATAAGGAGCACAGTCATATTTTAGGCCTCTCCTAAGAGAGTTCTGCACTCCAGTTTTCTCTTTCCACTCCCTGTTTCAGACTCTTCTTAGCCCAGATGGCTCAAGTTGAGGCTAGTTTTGAATGGGGACTTGGAACTAAACTTGTCCTTTTCCTGCAGTGCGGTACAAACAGCACTCTGAGGAAAACGGGTTAGTTTGTTCTGGAACAAAGAATTTCTTAGAGCGAGGGCTTTTTTAATCAACTCAGCGTATTGTCTTTGTCTTGCTTCAGGCTTTGTCTTGAATCGGTAGCTTTAAGGAGGAAAGAAATTCCTTTGACCTCATGCTACAGCTAGAAAAAAGTGCTAATCGGGAACAAGGAATGATGTCCTATTTCAAGAGCTTAAACTAGGGAGAAAAACCATAAGTGAGGATTTAATTGACAAGGTTTGGCTTCGTCCAGAAACAAAATAGATAACACCTTAAGCATTAGCACTGTACGCTTTTCAGATACTCTGTCCAACTCATGAAATCATAAAGATACTTGCCTGAATACAAATTCCGTGTCTAATTATGTGTATAAAACCTGTGCAGGCTTGTGCATGCCAAGCTCTGAAAAATCTGTTCCCTGTTGACATGAATTCAAAGAAACAATGCACGTGGGGAAAAAAACCCAGTGTGGTCTGTTAAGGTTAAGTCATATGAATACTCATAACCTGAAGTATCACGCAGATAATAGGGGTGCTAACGATTTTAATTTGTAGGAGGTTATTAATTGAATTCAATTAAAAGTCTTTTTTTTTTGCAGCCCAAATGCTGTCAGTGTAAGAGCTTGTTCCAATTGGATGAGTTGTCCGCTCGCTTGCAGGGGAAGTCCTCTTAATGGGCTCCCCAAACTAACCTGCTCTGGGTCTGTAGGCGATATGTGGCCAGTTTTGATGCAAATACTGCTGCTTTGACTGGAGAATTTTAGATCATAACTTGGAGCAGAAAGAGGAAAAAAGCAAACATCCCTAATTTCAGCAATACCATTTTTTCAGTGGCTTTAATTCACTGTTCTTCCCTATTATCTACATGTTAATAATTACAAATCCATGAAAGCTGTACAGAGGTATCCATAGCAGCCACTGATAAAAGATTATATATTAAAAAAAAAAAAAAAAAAAAGAGCTGTACCTTGTTGGAGAAAATCTAGCAAAACAACAGAAACAAGAAGTATGCTGGTCATCTCAGTTGCACTTGTCTCACAGGGGTCCCCGTGGTCTGGGAAAGCTGGGTTCCCAGGCTGCCTGTGCTTTGAGCAGTCCTCTCCNNNCCGGGCGCTGAATGAGAGGGAGTGAGCTGTTTGGCTTTAGTCTTACTCCTATATGAGGAAGTGTTTACTGAAGGTGTTGCACAATTTTCAAGCCACGGAGTGTTACAGCAAGCGGAAGTTCCTGCTGGTTAGTTAATGTCACATGAATGGTGATATATTGATTACTTCTTTGAAATAAATTCCCTGAAACTGTTCATCAGGAAAAAATGAGAATAAATATAATAATAAAGAGGGAGATGGTAGTGGGCCCGGTGTTGTCTCTTGGTAGTCTGGCTGGTAAAAGCTGCGGTAGAAAGAGTGGGTACCGCTGATGGCTCAAGGAATGGAAAGGTTTTCAAGAGGCTTTGGGGGAAGCAGGTTCTCGGGGCTGGTGTTAAAGATGTGTTTCAGCTCTCGCTCTTACCATTTAACCAGCACAGAAGGGGAAGGGCTCGGAGCACCAGTAAAGGCACAGGTAAAGCTCTATCAGTGAATCATATCTCCAGTATAAACACCCAGAAGGTCCTTTTCTGCCCCTTCCATCCCTGTTAGTAATGTTTGCTTGAGGTTCATGTGATAGTGTCTGAATAAAAGGGGATGCAGACAAGTGAGCAACTAAGGTGGTATTTGTCAAATAAAAAATAGAATAAAATTCTTTGCTAGAAACCAGTGACTCAGCCAGTGGTAATAAAATGGTACTACTTGCTTCTTAGGGTCTGAGCTCAACGTAGAGCTGCTTTATAGCAGTTTAACTTTACCCATCAGAATGGGTATTAGAGAGCACGTGGAACGCGGGTGGATTGTGCTGTGTACTGCAGTCTATGGCTATAAAGTTGTCTTACATGTCACACAGTAATATAGATATTTATTATAAATAAATATATAAAGCTACAGGATAATTATTACTGCCATGACTAACAAAAGGTCACACTTGCAATATAAGTATTAGTGGGTAATTATTTCTGTCTTGGGCATGTGTTGAAAAGTTCTGATTTTTTTAAGCATTGAAATCTGAAATTATGAATTCAGACTTTCCCTTTAGATTTTGCTCAATCTTCAAATGACCGGGAGCTACCAACAGATGGGCTCTGAGCTTTCCTTAAGGACAGAACAGTGTTAAATAACAACAGTATATGTGAGGGGGTGATTGTAATAATCAACTTAGATGTAGAAATGGCAATTTAATAGTAAATCTTGATTCTCAGATGAGAGCCTGATGACCTGCATGTGTTTATTTTGTTTAGCCCTTCACAGTGGGGCAGAGTGAGGTGGAAATGGCTCTGAGCTGCTGCTGAACAGAAGCAGGGGAGCTTCACGCTGCTTTGGGTTAGGTTGCAGTGCTGGCTGTGGGTGGTGGAGGCTGAGCACAGAACAGCTTCCTATCATCTCCTGCACACCCCGGGTGTGCTGCTCAGGGAGATGCTGGGCTGGATGCATCTACAAACCCTTTGTGCATCTTTCCTTACTGTTTAGCTCTTGGATTTTCCTTCGGCGTTTGCTTTTCCCAGATCATTTATTCTGTTCTGCTGAGGGTATGCTCTGCTTTGGCAGTAGCTCCACGTTTTGACAGGGCACCTGGAAGTGTCAAATAGTCCTGCACAGGACTAACTGCAGACCAGACGCATTGTCTGGCCTTCAGGTCTGTTCTGAGATGTGCCAGTGCAAACACCGTGTTCTCTGTGAGTAACACTGGATTTGAACGGTCTCTCCAAGGGTTTGAGAGCTCCTGGAGCAGGATTTAGTGACCGTCAGAAGGCCTGAGAGAGGAACAGGGGCATGTCCCTGCCAGAGTCCCGAGGAGTACCTCCAGATCTCTTCTCTGCAGTGGGGCTGGAACCCAGGAGCTCTGGTGAGCTGCAACAACCTTTTAATAATTCAGGATGATATTAACCCCTGCCTGCTGCTGTAACAACACCAGTTTTAGCCAGCGCTGTGCTCTGACAAAGGGTGACTTTCTAGATGGACCTTCTATCTCCTCCAAGCTCCCTGGGAGCTGAGCCTTGCCAGGACAGAGCTGCAACCTGCCGCTGGGACAGGAATGCTTTTTGGTAGCAGCTTGCTCAGGACACTCTAGCTTGGGGACAGTGTGAGCTCGCTTTCTGCCAGAAGAGCCACATCCCACCCCAAAGCATGTTGCCACCCCAGGTTATGAAGCACTTCAGGCAGTGAACTCGTGGAGCAGGCTTTGGGCATCCCCTCACGGAGGTGTTTGCTTTAGTTGCAGCGAGCATCAGAGAGGAGCTGGGTGGTTTAATTTATGCCAGTGTCTTTTGAGTTGTGTGAAGATTTTTATCTTTAGTCTAAAAGGGAGACAATTTAGTATGTTAAATGTTACACGAATGGAGATAAGTAGTGAATTCTTGGACCACATCTTTGCCTTACAAAAATAATTAAGAAAAATATCTGTCAACAACTGGGTTTAAAACTGAGTGGCTGCTCTCCAAACATTTATCCCAGGTCATTCTCTCTGCGTAATGCCCTTGAAAAACCATGTACTGACCCCACTGATTTCCTAAGCTAATTTTCTTAATAAGCTGTGCTTTTGAACAGCATAGAAAGGAGAGTTCTGTTATGAATAGACACGGCAAAAAACCAAAGAGCTGTCATTAAGAAGGGAATGTGATGTGCTGAAGGTCTTGGGTAGACTTAAAAGGGAATTGGATGTAATTTCCTTTTGTGAGTTGAGAAGTATCTGATATTTCTGCCTTTGCTTTGGTGATTCTGTAATAGTCTGTAGGTTCTTCCCCCGCCGGTGGTCAGGGAGGGCTCTGTAAGGTCTCAGCTGATGGGAAAGCTGCTTCTGACTTTTTTGAAATCCCCTAACAATTGTGCAATGTCCAAGTGAGCAGATTTCAAGACAAGTTTGTCTCAATGTTAAGTAACTGGAATGTTGGTACCTTTAACTCAAGTGCTACTTAATTAAAGCACCCCCACACTGAGGGTCTGCACAGATCCTGCCCGTGTGAGGTTAGACTGAGCAGTAATAGTTGTATGCTGGGGTACTAGACTGAGCTCAGGAAAAATCCAAGTTTGAATCACTTTTCTGCTACTGCCTTGTCCTGAAGTTTACTTTGAAACAGGTTTGCAAAGGTACTAATGAACCTAACAGGAATTTTCAGGAGCACACAAACAACACAGGTCCCTCTTTGCCCTGCACTTGAACAGACACGTGCAGCCACGACACTGGCAACACCCATGTAGCTGCTGCAGCCAGAGACAAGCAGGTGAGAGACACACTTTTGTTCTTCCACGTATCTCCATTTGTTCTTCCTGCTTTCCCCCCATCTAACCCCGGGACAGCTTCAGCAAGCAGCTCAGCAGCTCTGCCTCTCAGTGTCCACATCCCGTTCCTCCTGGGAGAACGTTCAGGGAAGGAATGTGACGTTTCACAGGCAGCTGCCACCAGGCCAACTACGGGGCTGTTGGTTCAGCTCAAATTGTAACCTGTCTTCTGCCTTCCTCCACTTCTTTCCCTGAGCTTCGACCCAAGCCAGCCTGCAGGTTGTTTTTCTCTGACGGACAAACCAGACCATGTGGCTTTGGCATCTACGCTCCAGCCCTGTGCTCTCCTTTGCTTCCTCCATCTATTCGCAGCTGCATTCCAGTCTCCCCACAGCCTGCCTCTCCGTGCCAGCCCCAGGCCCTTCCCCTCCATTTCCAGAGCTGATCCAAAACCTGCTGAAGTCAACAGAACACCTTCTATTGCTTCCAAGGCCCTTGGATCAGCACTACATTTCCTCTTTAAAACCTGCTCTTTACATAAAGGTTTTTCTTGTACTTGCCTTTGTTGTCACATTCCCAAAGTGAGTTATCCTTCTTTTCCTCAGCTGTCTCTGAAGAATGTTTGCTCTTTAATGTTTTGTCCTCCTTATTTGCTGTGTTTCAGGTGGCTGCTTTAGACCTGTTCAGAGCGTTGGGAAAAGTTAACTCCCTTCTAGCTCTTAGTTACTTGCTTCTCAGTTTATGTGCAGGACTTGGCCATGTTTGTATTGCCAGTGTTTAATATCAAGGAAAATGCTTTCACCTAAACTGGGATTGAAACTAACTTGGGGAGCACTAGATGAGTTACTCTTAGTGTGGCTCTAATCAGAGCACACCCTGTGATCTGATTCTAAGGAAACCTCATTGCAGACTTTCTACATCTCCCTCATCCTTGTTGCCTTACAGATCACAGACATACATGGTATGTTACAAGTGTCGTGCTTCCTTCTTTCCTTCCCCTTTCTTCAAAATGTTGAACAAAAAAGTGATTACTTCATCTTCCTTCTATTCTTCATTAGCTGCACTTTGCTTAACTCCCCTGCACGGATGTAATATTGTATTTACAGCAGCAAGCTAAACGGCCAGTAGGTAGTTAACTGAACGCACAGAACCTTACAGTATGACCTTTTTCAGCTATTTCTCAAGAACCACTAACTTCTTATAACTTCTTAACACGATTAAGGTGATGTTTTTGAAGGTTAATCCTTCTCACAAAGCACACGCAACCCCATTTCTGTCCTCTTGTGTGTTGTGCAATCGTGTGCCCACGTACAAGCTGTTTGATGTTCTCCACGTGCACGGCACAAGTGACAATGCAGATCATTGTGAATTAGGTGCTGTGGTCTTAGATACTTTTTTTTTGAAGGTGTTGCTTTTTGTACTGTTTAAACTTGGGAGTACTTGAGGTCTGGCTCAGTTTCGCCAAGGGATGGAATAAGCCTGAGTGCTATGACGTGGTGACTTTCACAATTCACTGCTGGCTTGCATCCCTCTGGAGCTCTGCTGGCTGTGCACGAGGGCAGAGGGGCTCAACTCTTAGAGATGGGGTTTAGGAGGGAGGAGGCACCACATAGGCTGTGGGCAGACCTGCTAAACTGTGTTAGAGTTGTGCAAGGGAATGTGTGCCTATGACTGAGAAGGGATCCACACTTTGGGTCTCCATGGACTGAACCTCATCTCTGACCACCACCTGCCTCCTTCATCCCCACATTGCCCATGGAAGGTTTGCACCTGCCTGCCCTGCCTGCTGTCCTGCCAGCTCTACCACAATCAGGCCTTTCAGCTCAACTCCCTTCCCTTGGGGGGAGTTTGGAGAGAGCTGGCCTGACGTGCAGCTTTCTTCTGGCAAGTAAGAAAGGGGAAGCAGAACTATTTTACCTGAATGACCTGTCGTAGTGTCTCCAGTCTGATGGACTCCAGTTGCTTCCCACACACATGGAGTACATAGAGAACATTTTAATGAGTCATCTTACCTCTGTGCTTGAGGCAAGAACATGAACAAAGAAGCAACTGTCCAACCTGAGCTACCTCTGCAGCAGGAGATTTTTCCTGGCTCAGGAAACTCAATGTAGTTACTGACAAAGAGCTCCCAGTGTGACCAGGGCTGTCCACCAGCCAAGCTGTGCTTTGGATCAGCAGAGTAAAGGTGCCTTCCACTTAAGTACAACAAGCTTTACAAGGCACAGGTAGATTGTGTCCATGTCAGGATGCCATGTGGAGCACAGCAGTATTTTCTTTATCACAATGAACATCCTTAGGTAATAGACTCTGTCCTACAAATGGCCTGGGATTTTCAACCCCTCCATCTCCAGCCTAAGAGTTCTTCTTGGCCCAATCTGCTGCCTCAAAGGCTGTGTTCTGCTGTGTGGAAAGAAGTGCATGGCAGGTACTCTGTGGTGAAACCCCACAGCCATGTGAGAGACACTTTGTCCTCCAGTGAACCTGCACCTTCTGTTACATGGAGGTGCAAGCACGTGTGCAGAGGGAGGGGGTGAGCTGCAGGTTTACTCCATGCCTTACCTTGCATTAACCTAGTTGTATATGGGCATGCTTTTGAGACCAGTGAGTAGGGAGGCTCGTGAGAAGGAGCTGAGTTGCATGCTGTCTTCTGCTGACTTCTGGAAGTGCTTGCTCTGGTGATTGTATCCCAAAGTGATGTCTGCCTCTTGTTTCCTCTGTTACCTGCTCCCTCCTCCTGCTTCCAGCTGTGTGTGAGTGTAAACCCAGAATGACAACAGTGGCTTTGTGCTATTGCCCAGTTAGCTCTGGACCCTTTGGTGTCTGTTCAGAGATGATCTCTGCCCACAAGGCTGGGGCACAGTTCTCTGCTCTCTCTCTCAGCTGCAGTCTTCTACAGTTTTCTGTGGCTTTACTCATCTCTTTTAAAGCCTGTCCCTGAAGCAACAGACACAGCTGTGAGTGGCCCCAGATATTCCTTGACGCTGTCCTTTCAAGATCCAAGGACCACTGAGCAGGTGCAAATGCAGTTAGGATGATCTTGCATCTCTTTCTTATTAATCAGTCTAATAGCACCCAGCTCTAGATGATGCTTTTATGAGTAGGTCTTAAAACACTTTCACAATAAGGTTACTATTTCACCATCGTACAGGTGGACACACCTCAGATACACAAACTGGGTGGTTTGCTGCAAGTGTCCATCCAGTCTGGTGGCAACCTTCTGGGCCATATGTATCTCTTTGGGGTTGATTGAAACTGAGTTTGCAATGAACTGTCACACCTTGAGAGAGAATATGGACGGTGTTTACACCCAGAGCAAGATGGGAGTCACAGAATTACAGAACAGTAGGGGTTGGAAAGGACCTCTGGAGATCTCTCATCCATCCCCCAGAGCAGGGGGCCCAGCAGCGC
>JANHFX010010307.1:81953-98439 GCA_027560015.1 Chloroceryle amazona | reverse complement strand
ACAGGCTCCCACCCCCTCACACCAAAGAACTTGCTCCTCCTGCTCAGGGGGAACCTCCTGGGCTCCAGTTGGTGCCTGGTGCCCCTTGTCCTGGGGCTGGGTACCACTGACCAGAGTCTGGCCCCATCCTCCTGACCCCTGCCCTTTAGATAGTGATCAGCATTAAGAAGATCAAATGGTCATCTAGTTTTTCATGGTGTTTTGGAGTGAGCAACTATAATAAAAGGTAAAAAGCAGGCAACCCCTATTCAATGTAATCAGATGGATCAAGGAGTTGAGCTACACGGTTTTCTTAAACTTGGGTGTCTGTTCTGCCAGCAGCTGTTGTTGTTGTTATTATTTTATTACTATTTTCATTGAAATGAAATCAGTTTTCTTGGTTGCAGGGATCTAGAGGAATGCTTGAAAACATGAGCCAGAGCAAATTAGAACTGAGAAACAGAAATATTTTCAAATGCATTACTATTTCTTTTTAATCTCCTGGTCTCTTTATTACTTTTTTAGGCCTGGCTGATGGTTGTGAATGCTCAGAGCTGGCAGTCCGGAGCTCTGATTCCCTTTCCTGAAGAGGCTGCAAGCCATCAGAAGGTGAATTAAAGCATGTTTTTAATCCTGCTTTACGGATGTAGTACTTCAGGGCGTTTGGAACTAAGGACCGAAGGTCTCTTAGGAAGTCTGTAGTGGCATAAAAAACAGTTTCAGATCTTTTAAGTCTCAGTCTTCTCTGGCAAAATAGCCTAGAGCCTCCACTAATGATGCTGTGTTGCTTCTGAGAAGCTCAGAGTAAGCTAATTCTAAAGTGAAAAAAACAAAAAGAAAGAAAGAAATTGGGAATAGTCTGTGACTGGGGATAAATGAGCAGAGCCTCAGTGATTTGGTCATGGAGGGGTCAGCTCTAAAAGGAGAGTTCCTGGACCAAAAATCCAGGTCCATAAAAAGTGATCCCTGCCCACCAGCTCCCCTCCCCTTGTAATCAGGAACTCGTTTTGTGTGGGTTGTGTTTCTGCTGCCCCCCTCCACATGCCCTGTGAGAAGGACAGGCGCTGAGCAGAGAAGAGAAGGAACAAAAGGCAAGGCCCAGTGTGGCTGTTTGCTCACTCCATGCACTGTGGTCGTTGATCAGATAAGCCCATGACCATACGGTGGAATATTTCCAGATCCTAATCAGCCAGCAGAAAAACAAAACAAAAAAAGAGAGAGAGAGACTAGGAGACAAACATCAGACCTCTTGTGTTTCATCTGCCATAGGTATTTGCCTGCCCTGTGGAGTCATAGGATAGGGAAGTGTCTGTGACTGCCATGCAGAGGGCCTTTGAGTTCCATCCTGCTCAGAGGTGTGCCTCTTTCGGTGGCTACGTTTTCCTGCGTCAGGATTTTACCCACTGGGAAGTGCAAACTGGTGCGAGTGGGTAATGAAAGAACAGGGTACTGGGAGGAAACACTGCACCTTCCACGTAGGTTCTTGCTTTAAAGCTGCACATGAGATACAGGAGGGCTGCAAGAGATGGGAGCCAGCCCTGTGGATGACACTTTTGGTGGCTGAGGACTGTCAGGGTGACAAGCCCTTGTGTTCACTCACTCTCCACAACTGCATCTGTAAACAGAGGCAACAGAGCAGTCTGTTCTCCTCACCTGTCTGTACTCAGCGTGCAAAACGTAGCTAATTCAAAACTTATTTTTATTTCTAAGCAGGACCACAGCCAGGCTTTAATTGGTGTCCTTCAGCCCAAAGTTATTTACCATATTTTCCTGGTTTCCATGTAACTTTTGGCCTGTTTGAGTATTTTAATTGCAGGCGCAGTAAAGGCTGCTCTAAAATTACATTTGTAGAGGAAAAGATTTAACCATGCTGTTTAGAGAGCACATCTGCTGAGTGCCAACCCAAGCATGCCCAGGTACATTTAATAGGAAAGGTCCTTTCAAATTATTACCTGCAAAAGGTAAAAGTTGGAAAATGAAATCAAGGAAAACAAACCCTCAAAGGCATTTAACTGAAAGTCAAATTACAGAAATCTGTGCATTTATTAGCTGCCTACTTTTGAGCTACTAACTTCCCTGTTATTGGTGCTGGTTTTATCCTGAGGAAACAACAAAAACTAGTTTTAAAGAAGAGGTTTAGCAATCTATTGCACAGAGGAGGCTCCTGCTTAGCCCAGCTCGGTGGCACTGGGTGAGATACCTGCTGTGCACAGAGGCAGCGGCTCCAGGGCTGATGCTGACAGGCAGGAACTGCAGAGTGGCTCCCCTTGCCGTGGGCTGTCCTTGCATTATGACAGTTCTTGGCTTTGCTTGACTTTTTATAAGCTACTGTTCTTCCTCACCTCATTTATTTGAGGCTCTGACAGCGCTGATAGCATCAGTAAAGACTCCCCAAATCCCTGCCCCGTATTAACGTGCTGTTGGCAATTACTTAGGTCAGCAACCAGTGGCAGAGATACTTTGGTGTTTGCTAACACCACTCAAATCCAGGCAGAAAAGTGTTAATGGAAATAGATAAGACCTCAGCAATTCCTGTCCTACTGCCCCGACTCCGTTCACACGAGGTGATGGCTCAAAATTTGCACCGCTTTAGAAAAGTGAAAAGAGAATAGCATTTTACACAAGGGTTGCACCTCTTGCCTGTGTGCCACCAGCTGTCACCATCCCTAAACCGAGCCATTTAACGGTTCCGTGCTGCTGAGGGTGAATATTGGGCACATGAAGCTGGTGTGTTATTTGAGTTGGTGTCACAGACTATTGGCTTTCACTCGTGCACAAATTCAGGAAGAAATATTAAAGCAAACCAGAAAAAACCCTTAAATTCTGCCTGTCAATTTAACATGTGGCCCCTCATCTGAGTCTTCATGAGGGTAGAATTTAGGGCCTTGATTTGTGTGCCTGCCTGCAGATAAGAGAGGAGGAGAACAGGCATGGGCACAGAGGAGATTACAAAATCTTTAAGCACCTCCTGGAATCACTGCTCTTGTGTGTGTGGCAATTTCTCTAATAGGTTTAGTTAAACATTTCCAAGGTTCTTTCTTAAAATAAGTCTGGTAGATATTTTTGAGCTCTGATCTGATGCCTAGGAAAATTAATGTGTTGGGATTTTTTTCCTCTTTTTGTTTTCAATCGGAAAAATTTGGGAAGGGCACTCTAATCTTGACTTTTTTTTTCTTTTTTTTTTTCCTTTTAAAGTTTCATAATACCAGGGAAACTTTTTTTTTTACATTTTTGTTTTCTCCTGAGTGTCCCGGTGTTGGTCATTTCAGTACAAACAGCCCCAGAACAGCCAGCAGCAGCTGACTTTGCAGTATTTCCAAGCTCACTAGTGCCATGAGTTAGTAAAACAAAGAAACATTGCAAAGTTTCAGGAGTTAAATGTTTGGGGATACAACTGCCCCAGTATTCTACTAAATGAGCACTGTAGCTTTTAAGGACTTCTGTCAGCTATAGAACAGAGAATAAACCCCCCTTGATAATGTTTATTGACGTTGAAGACATACAGGTGTAAAAAAGACTCTAGGGTGTGCCCAGTAGAGACATAAATAAAAGTGGAAAATTAGAAAATGAAATTGGTTTTTTTGCATTGCAATGGCTTCTTACTCTCTGCTACGTAAATAACTTGTATGTAAATTACTCAGCATAGCCTTTCATTTATGTTGCATTTAAAAAGAAGAAAAAAAAAAAGAAAAATAATCAAACAAACCAAACCAAAACCCCACTTTTTTGTTTCCTGAGCCTTTTGACGTTCTACCGTATGTGATTAATCCTTGTCAGCAAGAGCTAAGTTACTCGTTTCAGGAGTTGTTTCTCAGCCACCACTGGGTCCAGCTTGACAGCTGATGTGGGGCTGGATTGGAGGAGCTGGAGGTGAAGCAAAGGGGCTTGTGGAAAAGGCAGGATCCTCCCTGGGTGATTTATATCCGTATTTTGAAGATCTGATGATTTTTAGGTAGCCAACCTCCCATTTCTATCTGTGAAGCCAGGTATGTAGCTCACCTCTAAAAGTCTTTGGTTTCTGCTGTTCAGGGGTTTTTGAATTACTGCTGGGAGAAGGAGATTGGAGTGGTTGGCAGCTCCTGCAGCAGTGTCTGTCTGGTTCAGACTGGAACTCACAGGACATTGCTGCTTCAAGGGTGCAGTTCCAAGCTGAATTAAGGGTTGATTTTCTACACCATTATTCTTTGACCGCGCGAGAACATTGAGGGGTGGAAGAGCCCAGGGCTAGTTGTGTGCTTTTAATCTCACATAATATGCTTTTTGTTGGTGTCACCATCTAATTCTATATAATCTTGTACCCTGGCAACCCATCTTCATCCTGAGGAAAGGATAGGCCTCTTCTTGGAAGAACAGTTACTCTAATGAATATTGCAAAATGCTGGCTGCGTTCAGCATCTCCAACACAATTAACCAAAAAGCAGATTAAACAAAAACTTTCTTGTGATGTGTGTGAGAAAACCTTCTGCTCGTGCTGACATTTGGACAGTAAATATATGGCAGGCTACCCCATAAGCAGAGCAGGAACGTCCCTGGAGTGAGATCCTCTGCTCCTTGTCCTTTTCATGTTGGTCAGGGCAGAAATACCACCTCTAGGTCACGACTTGTTTTGCACCAGTGATCCTTTTCACCCACTTGCCCTGTTGTGAAGCTGGATGTTGAGGGGACACTGCAGCATGTCTGCTCAGCCCCCTGCCCGCAGGCAGGTGCTGTGCTGGCAGGCATCAGTTACACGGCTCAGAAGCTGTCTGAAGGTGCTATGGGACAGTGGACAGGCGAGGCACAGAGCTCCCCAGACCTGCAGCTGCTCTGTAGACCTCTCTTTTTTTGGCTGCAGGGTGGGCTTTGCTGTCAATTCTCACTGACAAAAACCCCATGGTCAGGCAGCCAACCTCTGATGGGAGGAAGATGCTGAGAGCCAGGTCAGGAAGGCAACTGCCAAGATAATAGCTTATCCAACAGGTCTCTTTAATCTGCAGTTTATTCAGTAGATTGCCCTGTCTGTGCAATTTGATGGGAAATTCTGTCAGGCATGAAGCACAGGGCTCCTCACGTCCACAGCTGCCATGGATCTCCCTACTTCAGTTAGAGCAAGGCTGCTCCTTAGAAGATGTTCTTTTAAAAGGTTTTAGCACATTCTAGAAAATCTCTCCTGTTGATGAATGCCATGGAAGCAAATTTCTACAACAGCAGCACTTGGCAAAATGTAGGCCACATCGTTGCTATTTGCACTCCTGAGGAGCTCAGTAAGTTCTTATTTCCTTCAAAAGGTTCTGGCAGGAAATGCAAATCTTGCCATGGAGGTCAATACAATGAATCTGTCGAGTCCTTCTGTTACAAATCTTAAACAATTTAATCCCCATTTTAAAATAAACCTGGTGGCTTTATGCTTCCAAAGTTTTAGAGAACAGGTGGAATGAGTTTAGAGGATGAAGCCCCAGGAGAGCTGCTTGTGCCTGCTGGGTAGCCTGTGCTTCTGAACTTCTCACTCATGGGACCAGAGGTTTCGAGCTGAGAGCCATCAGCTAAGGACCGGACTTGTTCTTTTCCCCGGGAGACTCCACATGGGAGCCTTTGTTAGCACCCTGCATGTTTTCAGGCTATCCTAACACCAGCATGTCCATGCTGAGCTTCTCCACTTGGTAGTTTAGTGAATGTACCTTTGTGATTAATTGCATGAGCCTGTCCAAGCACTTTGAATATTTATGAGTGATTCAGAGGCCACATCATCCTTCTCTTGCCCCAGAGTGACAGGATTTTATGCTTCTGTCACACCAAACTATTAGAAATGTTACCCCTAGAAACTGCTGTCATTTGGGAATTTCAGTGATACTCAAGCCCTTCAGAGCAGAATGGTTTTGAAAGCTGAAATTGACCCTCCACAATACTTTGAGGCTTTTGAAAGGTGCTCCAGGTTGCAACTTTCATAATTGGTTTTGTTCCATGTATACCATGACCAACTAAAGAGTAGAGAGTAAGATGCAGAAGTGATTACTGAGTGTGAACAAGCCAGCTCCCCACTTGCTAGAGCTCTAAGCATTTTTTTGAAGTACTTAAGATAAGGATTTATTGCTGAGCAGTCTGTCGGCCTGTCCTTTGCCAGGTTTCACATCGCTGACTGAAGCCGTTCGGCTGTTACAAGCCAGGGACTGTATTTGCGTCATCAGAGCACCCGATCCGAGTGACTGTGTAGGAATTCATGGCTGAAAATTTCAGTGGAAGGCCTTACGGAAGGTCCAGGAGACTTGGATTTTACTGAAGTTGTATCTGTCTGCTCACGTTCTCGTACCTGCAGAGTCAAAATCGACAAGGTGTGAATGTCCAAGTAGTCTGGGCAGGACTGTTTGTGGTGCCATGGAGAGCAAAGGATGCTAGCTCCTGTGTCCCTGCTCCATCTGCTGTGTTCCTCTTGAACTGGGACAGGGAATTGGGTTTTCAATGGGTGTTTTAATACTCTTCTGAAGTCAGCAGTTATTATGGCAAGAAGAATCTTGTTTACCTTTCCCTCCCTCATCTTAGGCAATTGTCTCTTGTTTTCTCATTGTGGTTACCTTACAGCTGCACCCTGTTTTACTCTGGGGGTAGCAGGGGAGAGGTAGGGTGCATACAGTTCTCCTTTTTGCCATCATTCAGTCCTTTGGTAACCAGCACAGGTCTTCTGCTGACAATTCATCTGGGCTTTGGTCTTGATGCAGAAAACACCGATGTTTGCCAGCGTAATTGTGCTCAATTGTATCCTCAGTTCTCAACAGATGCCAGGTTTTTAACCCTTGCTTGTTATTTTTTTCTGGTGCTTTCGCAACAGCACATTTATGGTCACACCTCACTCGTACCTATCTGAAAAGTTCTGACGCTAAACGCTACCAGTGTTACAGGTTGCAAGGCTGAAAGAGTAAAAATGGAGCACCAGGAAATGCTCTGTGACTAAAAATAGAACGGTTGGGAGAGAGGAGAGATGTGGAAGGAGAAGGAAGATGCGTAAGAGACTCTCTCATAGCTTTTGCGATGACTTCTGGGCATTATCTGTAAAAATCCTGGAAAACAAAAGATAGCAGCACCTGCTCAGGTCTGTGGCAACATTTCAGCTTACTCCAAGGTGAATCACTCTCAACGTAATAGTTGTGCCCTCAGGTTTAGAGACAAGTGAATCACTTCTGTTAAAAAAAGAGAAGGAAAAAAAAAAAAAACCAACAAAAAAGCCCAAGCACCGTGGGTGCTTCCAGTTCTCCTTGCTGTGACAACTTGGAACCAAGTGCATTCTGTAAACCAAGTTCAGCTGACGTTAGAGAAGTTTCTTCTTGACTTCCCAGTGTGCTCCTGGGTTTCACATTACTGAGGAAGATTTAAAGCCCTCTTAAAAGGTCACTTCTCATTAATATATTTCAAGCAAGGAGAGATGGATTCATTTGTTAAGGGCAAACTTTTGCCTATTACATCAGAACAGCAGTGGAATAGTTTTATGGAGAGCTGGGTTTACCTTAAAGCAACCTGAGCATATCTGAGGGTTTTGGTAGAAACTGATCCCAGTGTAACAGGAGTTCAGGCTCATTGGAGGTGTTACTACAATCTCATTTCTCAGTTTTTATTACCTGGTGTTTGTAAACAGAGCTGGATGGAACACTGCTGAATACTTACAGTCGGTTTCTTAGGGAGGGAGGTTCTTCTCCCTCTCTCCTCTGCCCTAATGAGGCCACCTCTGGAGTATTTGTGTCCAATTCTGGGCTCCCCAGTTCCAGAGAGACCAGGAGCCACTGGAGAGAGTCCAGCAGAGGCTGCGAAGATGCTGAGGGGCTGGAGCATCTCTGTGCCCAGGAAAGGCTGGTGTTCTATATTAGCCATATTTGGCTCAACAGCCTTGAGGAATGGAGGATATTAACACAGGGAATATTATTCCCTGGGAGCAATTAGCTGTGTTCCTGTAGTACAAGTCCCCTGGATGTGAGTCTCCAGTTTTATTTGATGGGTTAAAGACAGGCAGTGTGGTTGGAATGTGAGACTTGGAGCTTGTACTTTTAGAGGTGTCTTGAAAATCTCTCTTTTGTGGGCTCATGCCTGTGCAGTGCCATGTGAGGGCTGTGTGCCTGCTGCCTTGTGCTGTATGTGCCTGCTTTTGATGGGAGGTGCCTTACATGCCTTTTCTCGTGACACTGGAGAGGTTGTTCAGGCTGTGTCAGACCCATCAGGAATCCCCAAGGTCAGGTGAAGCTGTCACTCTCAACCTGCCTCATGCTGGGGCACCTGTCCCCGTGCTGAAGCAGAGGATGGGAATTTACACCTGCAGTGTTGGGCCAATGCTGCTGGGCTGTGTGTTGCTGCCATCCAGAGCCCACTGGAGTGAGGTGCATGTGGGGAATCACAGAACGGGAGGGGTTGGAAGGGACCTCTGGAGATCAAATCCCGATCTCCAGATCTGCAGACGATGCTCTGCAGGTTCTACACGTGCAAGGTAAAGGCAATAAATAATAAAAGACATAAATAAAGAATGTTGTTCCAAAATAGCTTCTGTTGCCAGCAAGAACTGGAAGCTGTATCTGCCACATCTGGAGCAAGTCTGTTTTCAGTTCATATTCAGTCTCTTTTCCCTCAGACCCTGGCTTCAGCGAGAACGTGATCGTTTCAAAGGGACCAGCAGGCCTGTCTTCATAGATCAGCATCTGTATAACCTTATTCAGCTACTCTTAAACGATGCTTGGTAGTCCTGTATATAAAAAAAAAGGTGTAATTTTGGCTGCTGATTATTATAGTGTTATACCTCAAGAGTGCAGAGAAGCCCAAATCTACCCGTTGCATTATTTGACGAGACCATCTGACTTCTTGTTTCAAATAAAGCAGAGTCTCGAGCCTATCCAGCATTGTTGGAATGAACCAGCTTCTGGTCAGCTCTAGGTTTTCAGGAGGGGTATTAATGTGGCTTCTTTCTTGATTATTTTTCAAGTGCTGTTTCCAAATCTAGGGACGGGAGGTCATGCTCTTACTGATTCCCCTACGCCCAGCACACCTAAATTCATGTTCTGTTCTGCTGCTCCTCCCCACCCCATCCACATGAAAGGACTGGCTTCTGTGGAGGGGCAGATTCTTGGCTGGCTTCTGGCGGCAGCACAGCTCTGGTGAAATCGGTGCAAGTGACCCAAGGACATCGCCTGGAGTGTTTACTGTAGCTACCTGATTATACCCGTGCAGAGAGGCCCTTGTGACCCACCATGTGACTGAGCCTCACTGGTTAATCTTAAAGCTACTGATCTGGTGTAAGAGAAAGTTGTTTTACTGGAGAGCCAAGGCTGGGCTGTGAGCTGGTGCAGGAGGAATGGGGAGCAGAAGGCAGAAAACAAATACCGAGAAAGTGACTCATCGGCTCTTTACTTGAAAGCTCCACACTCCCCCTCGAGCAATATTCCAGCTCAAATCCAGACTGTAAATCACTACCTGCATGAACTCGTGAGTTACTCATTCGTCATCTGTCTGGCCAAGTCAGGCCAGACTCCATTGTTTGAAGTGGTTAAGCCCCTGGCCCAGGCTGCGGGGAGGCCACAGCAGAGCCCAGGAAAGCTGCTGCGCTTTGCTCTGCTTGGACCCAGGGCACTGCGTCGAGCGGCTCGGCCTTCGGTTCAGCTGGGGAAGGCAAAGCAGAGCCCTGACAGTGGGGTGAAGGTCATTGGAGAGGCCTGGCTGTGCTGTAGCCATACAGTTGGTGTCTTCGGAGTGACAGGTCAATAATTGACAACTCAGGTGGCTGAAGAATTGGCAGAGCGTTAACTTCGGCACACAGCAAGGTGGTCTGAACAGCCTTCTGCTTCACTTGCACTGGTATAGTGATCAGTATTACCTCATGGCCATTGAAACTGGAGGGAATGCAATAGGAGGAGTGGTCTCAGTGTCCTAAGGAGTTCAAAGCTGAATCTAGACAGCTGTGCCCACACCCAGGCTCAGACAGTTAACGCTGTCCAAGATAGCACAGAAAATCACCATCAAGTGCTGTTTCAGTTCCCTGTTCCAGAAGGTTGTGGCTCTCCAAAGGGGCTGAATTTCCCAGCCTCATTCAAATATCCTAGAGCCTCATGTGGCATTAGCTATCTGTGTCTTGGCAGCTGCTCTTCTAAGTGGAGTCTTCTATAAGACAATACTGGTAATGCCTCATGTACCCCCCAAATTCCCTTTGTGAGACAGAAACTATGCATCTGGAACTGGTCACACTTAGTCTCTTAGAACAAGTTACTGACGTCCAGGAAAAGGGATGAAGTTTGGTGGTAACGCTTCCGATGAAGTCTGAGCTGTCTAAATCCCATGGCAAACGCTGTTCAGCTGCACACTCATCATCTTTTGTGCATGCAAAGAAACTAGATGGCAACTAAAGCAACCCGAGCAACTAATCCTGGGAAAAAATGAACATTTTAAAGGATTAAGCGGTATAGAGACAGTATTAAGATGTTGGCTTTTATGGTTTGCATGATACTTTAGCCTTACTTTTTGCTTTTTTACTTTTCTTTTTTTCTCTTGTAAGAACAGCTAAGAAAGAGTTAAAACTTTGTGTGTTTATTCTATTCAGTAGCTGGATTCTGAATAGGAAATCATCCTGGAAGGTACTGAATTGAACTCACACTGAGAGGCAACAGAAAACTGCGTAGTAAGATTGGAAGCCAGTGAGCTGCTTACCTGCATCCACCCAGGCACCAGAGCATCGAGCCACCTCTCAGACACTTGAACCAGAAGAATTTACAGGCTTTGATTCATTCTTGTTTCAGAGCTGCTGTGTGTAATTTGCACATTTCTGTGGCATTGCTGCTAATGCTTAAGCTCAGGAGAATCTTTGTTGGCCAAGTGAGCACAGGACTCTGCCAGGGAAAGGGTGGGTTCAGCCCTAGCATTAGCTGGTATCATTGCCCTGTTTAAATCAGATCTGGGAGATGAGCAGCGCTGGTGCCCACAGGAGGGAGCCAAATACATTGCTCTCAAGAAACAAAAAAACGCCTTTGTCTTCAGCGTCCTCATTAGATGTTCATATGTGGAAAGGAGCAAAAGCCAATGGCAGCCTCTAAATACACCCATGGAGTCTCATGCACCGACTGAAAGGGAACTCAGACTTGCCTGGGACATTATCACAGGGTGTCAGGGGTTGTGAGGGACCTTGGAGATCCCGTAATCCCCATTATCTGAAAGTATTCAGGTAAAAAAGCATTGTGTTGAGAGATACCTCAAAGCTGCAATGCCTGCTTTTCATGGTGGACATCTCCCACAAGGAGAAATGGCTTTTCCCTGCTCTGAGCAGCAGCAGACCCACTGGAAGGAAATGTCTACTGCAGGTGTGCCACGCTCTCAGGTGGAAGTGGGGAGGGCTGAAGGTCTGGCCTTCAGTTCTGGACTTATCTGGATAAATTATCTCCTCCTTTTAGCCCCATGAACCCTTAGCACAGACCCATCTACCATCGCAGAGCCTGGGGAGGCAGCAGGGATGGGCAGGAGCAAAAGAAAACCCTCCTCAGGACGGCAGGCTCCAGCTGCAGGAGGCTTGCCTCAGAGGCAGTGCCCTTGCAGGGAAAGTAGCCTGAGATCTGTGAGCCTTGTCCTGTGTCTTGTTTTTATTTTTCCCTCTGAACGGAATTTCAGCTCTGGTATGTGGCCTGTTGCTGAATGAGGAAAATAGAAAGAAAAGAAAGCTTTCAACTGACTAAAAATAAACAGTGTTTTATGAATATGCTGGCAAATTTCACAGAAGGATGGGATTTCTTCATCTTTAGCTTCATTAGAGACACTGGGGGTAACTTTTCCATATTAAAAGGAATTCGTTATTATTTTCTTTTGGTATTTGCCAGATTCCACGAGTTTTTGAGCCGTTTGCTGACATCTGACATTGTTTTGCGATTGTACTTGGAGATGAGGTAGCGCACACATTTGCTTTTGCTTTGAGGTGGAGTGACCTTTCTCAGCTCACCAAGGGCTGCAGCTTGCTTCCTTTTATCTGCATCCCAAACCGATGATACCAGGGGAGGAGAGACACGCTGCTGGCCTGCGAATCGCGACCTGTTGCTCTTCGTTGTCACCACAGCAGAGGTGGTTGGAGTTAGAGGCTGGCAAACCTGATTCTTTCCTTCCGAAGTATTCGGGAGGGCTGTGAGGAATATTTTGAAGATCTCCTCTTTGGGTAGGAGCTAATTCTACATGTCATTTTTCTTTAAGTTGGATGATAAAATGGCTTTGTGCCCCTTGCGTGGATGATGCTGGTAAGAGCAAAACCCCACCTTTGAGCTCTCGCTGACAGTCTCCCAGCAGTACAGGAATGCGACGCTACTCGGAGATACCGTGAGATTGGGGAGAGACAAAGCAAACCATTTCTCATGCAGTTACTTGATCAATGATAAAGACTCAGAACAGCCAAAGTGCCCCCCCACCCACACAAGAAGGCACGAGAACAAACGATGACTAAATATGCTGTATATAATTCATAACAGCTACAGGACTGAAAGGAAAATAGATATGTCATGCACAATGTTTTCTCATATGTTAAAAGAATACATTCCTTTCCCCTGTGCTGTAGTTATGAATTTGTCAGGGTTCACGTTTTTCCTCTTATTATTTCTCATCGTTAAAGGTCAGCAGGCTTTAAAAATATGAATAGCCTGCGTCTTTGGTCTAATCCATCTAATGCACTGCATCCAGAGATTAAATCCCTGATAGAATAGTGCCAGATGAAGCCTTCACCTCTACCCCCAAGTTCTTGTGTGAGTGGCAGGATGGGTTCTGGTCACAACGGGGCCAGGAGTTCATGAAATCCAGGTTATTGTTCACAGGAGTTGATGGCGGGACTCGCAAGGAACAGAATTGTTTGCTGAGCACTGTGTTGCTCTGACAGGGGCTGTCTTTGGCAGAGTGGAGGCTGAAATAATGACCCAAAGCTGGAAGGCAGAGCTGCCAAGCAGGACTCTGTAGCTGCAGGTGTAAAAGAGCGTTGTCTAAAAGACATCATCTGTAGATGGCTTCACAGAAAATGCCATGAACTGAATGGTACAAGTGCAGGGGTGGCCAGCGGGATCTCTTTCCACCATGCTGATTTACTGTAGAGTATGAACCTTTGCCGGTTCTGGGGAGGTCCGATCCTTTCTCCAAATGTTGGAATCCTACAGACTTCATAAACCCAGATCGTTTGCTGAGATCGTGTCAGTGGGGGCTTTCCCTGGGAGCTGATTATATTCCAGTCTGTTTATCTTCCGGACTGACACCGACACTCTTGCACTGAGTTTTTTTTACCTGTCCCAGTGGGGGTTAAGAGAAGGATTTTTAGGAAAATGTAGGCTCTTTGGGGCATGTTGGTGGAGGGCAGACTGTGCTCAGGTCCCACTGATGTGGTTTGTAGCCATAGCCTGGAGGAAACTCCATTTAGGAAATCTCTTTTTTTGCCTTGAGTCCCAGAAGTCCTCCCTGGGGGGGAGGAAAAGGTGCATTCAGACTTCTGTGTGGTTTGCTCAGAAGGTTTTTTTTCTGTGTTACTGTAAACAGTTGATTTTGCTTTCATGTAGCACCTCCCTGTTCAATGCTCTTTTGTGTTGTGATTGACACCAAAGCGCTACCAGTTAGGATTGGTCTGCAGGTGATTTCCAGCCTGAGCGCAAGGTCATCAGCCCCGCTGTACCGTCCGTTCCTGCGCTCACTGTAGTCAAATGTTGCTCTGGTTTGATCTGCACTTGCCTGTGGTGGTGGAGGGGGTTACTGTGTTCTCCAGCACAGTCTGAATACGCCCAATGGGACCCTCGCATCTCACTCTGTTTGCTAAATGGAGCCTGCTTAATGAAATCTGTGCTGCACTGTCCTTCACTTGGTATTAATAAGCTGTCTGACTCAGAGCTTGTAACTTTGAGTCTTTACTATGACAACAGATAAAGTGACAAGCTTCAAAAGAAAGAACTTGTGTAAGAGGAGGAGGGATTGGAGAACCTTTTGGCCAGGCCATTCCTTGATTTGTCCAAACAACTGTTTCATACCAGAAAGTTCCAGGGAAATGGTACCTTCTGCTCCATGCTTCTTCAAAGGCTGGTTATGCACAGGTACCTCGGCTGAAAGCCAAAGCCAGAACTACTGCTGGTGCTGAAATCTCATCTCAAACCATGGAGTAGCTGAATGCAGGTTCGATAGTAAATTGACAGGTCCAAGAGTCTCCATCTTGTTATGATTTACATACCAGGGAAATACTTACAAACTTGGAGAGGGAATCGCAGTCGCACGAATGGGCTCATGCTTTTTATTTGAAGTCGGCTAGAGAACGCTGTAATTCCTTGGCTTTATTGTTCTGGGGTTTGTTTGCCTTTTCTCTCTCTCTCCCCCCAAAGAAAAAGCAAACACTTGCACTGCTCTGTATGGAACTACAGATATGTCCTGTCCTCTGAAGACACAGGTACGACGTTGTGCTAACTCTGTAGAGCCATGGTTCAGCTGGGGAGCCACGTTGTAGCTGCAGAGGCTTTTTTCCCAGTTGAAGGATTTGCAGGGTGTGACCAAGGCTGAAATGACTATTTTACTGCAGTTCTAAAACTCTATGGTGAACAGGCTCCGTCCCCCCTTTGCTTTGGGGTTGGCCAGATGCTCTTCAAGTGCAGTAACGGTGGGACTGGCCCAGGTCTAGGTACTGGACTGAGCCCTAAACCAAAACTGGTGGGGTATTGTACACTGCTTTACAGTTACTCTGTGCTCATGGGCACTACAGAGAGCCCTGTGGAAGAGTCAACAACCAGAGCTGCCTTCCTGCTTCGTCCCTCATCATAAACCCTTGTGGGAAGGGGCTAGAAATTCAGTAATTCAGTACACAGAGAGAAATTGCTCCAGGACACCTAAAGCTCAACTGTCCCATCCTCTTTAAGCAAATGCCCCCCAGAGAGAGCGCTTGGCCTGGCTTTCAAATAAACTGCCAATTTTTCCTTGAAAGCCCCACGTGTGAGCAGTATGGATGGTAAAGAATTATCAAAGCCACCTTGCGGTCGATGGCGAAATGCCCGTAGCCTTCAATAGCTTGAGAATTGGCCCGGAGCTGGTCACAGCTGAAGAAGAGATTTGAGTTGTAGTTAAACAGGGAAAGCAATTGGCTGAACCTTACTGGTATAATTCATGGGTGCTGGCAGAGCTGCTGAAAACACGTGCTCTTGTGCAGCATGCTTCAGAAGCAGGGTGTTCATTCGTGTGTGGAACAGGGTGGGTTGGTCTTGGGAAGCTCAGATGTCTGTAGTGATAACAAGCGAGGGAGGGACACAGATACAACCTTCTGGTGCCCCTCATACATCGACAAACCAGGGAAGGCTCAGGGCTCCTCAGCCTCTCTCTTCCTCTGTGCATCTTTTCCTGCCCTGCTAGGAACTTTGCCGTGAAGCTGGTACAGCTAGCGTGGTGTTCATTCAGCAGGGGCTCTCCTTTCTCAAGGGGTGCTCTAGTTTTCTCAGCTCGGGTCAGGGAAATAAATCTCATTATACATTATCCACTCTGGCAGCTCCTAATCTACACCTGCTAATAGAGGGGCCTCACAACATCGAGGAGTAGAAAATCTTGTGTCTAAGGATCTTTACCCCCCAACCCGGTATGTTTAGGCTGACGAGGACAGAGCATTCCCCTTCCCCATGGGCCTTGAAGCACAGGGAAGATAGTTTAGCCAAAGTCACAGAGAAAATCAGTGGCAGCAACTAGATTCTGGTACGTTTTTTCCCTTTCAAATGATTGTTTAAAACTGGTAGAGCTCTTCCAGAGTTTCTCTTCTGCCTTAGAATTTGGGATTGGGAGGGGGTGAAAAATGGGAAGTAAATGAGGAGAAGAAAGGGCAGTTCAGTCTAAATCCCCCAGTATAATTTTATACTTCTCTGTGGGTATTAAGTACTTCATTAAAACAAAAAGCTTCTATACTAGAGGCCATAATGTAAGATATAAAGATGATCCTAAGCATAAAACAAGAGGATGGATTAAATGGAGAATAAAAAGCTAAATAAATGAAGAACTTCTGTGGTTAAACGCTAGGAGCTTTGGAAAATAATGCTTAAATTAGAAGCATGTGCTCTAGAAAGTTACAACATAGGTATTGCAAAAAATGCATTCTTCCCAGAGGATGAGTTGGGATCCAGAATTAGGAAACGAGCTGGGGAAGGGATCTAACCTTCTGCACAGGAAAAGAAAATGTACGTGTAGCTCAAACGTAGCTTAGTGCGTAGGTAATTGTCAATCCCAACACATGAAGGAAGGGTATTTGCAGAACTCCAGTGGGTAATGTGGTCTTCACCTCCATGGAATATGAAAGAACTGGAATAGAGAAGGCCACGATTTCAGGGCTCGAGGCATTTCCTCAGCTTGCTAGATTTGCACAGTTTGAGGTTCTAGATATCCCAGGTGTCTGTGACCTGACACTGTCATGCTAGAGATGGGAATGGGCACTTCTATGTTCCTGGCCCAAGGAAAGTTGAAATGATTGTGTGTTCTCATGTGGTTGCTGCTGTTCCTAGTATCCTGTGTGGGGAGAGGAGGTACATTAATGGAGCAAGAGAGTTTATTG
>JANHFX010010307.1:64980-81853 GCA_027560015.1 Chloroceryle amazona | reverse complement strand
TTCTCATGTGGTTGCTGCTGTTCCTAGTATCCTGTGTGGGGAGAGGAGGTACATTAATGGAGCAAGAGAGTTTATTGTCTGGGAAGGTGGCCCTCTTCCTACGTGTCAAAGAAACGGCCAAAATCATTATATCTAGATCCAGGACAAATTCTCTGCTAAAATTTGCGGTGAGCTGTAGCAATTTCCCAGTTGGAGCATTAAGGAAGGAGAAGAGAATTCCGAGCTGCAGTCTGGAGATTGAAAACATTAATTAGAAACCTCTGCATGTGGCCATCTCATTTCTGTCCCTATATGCAGAGCTCAAACAGATGCGAAAGCTTCTTTCTGTGGCTCTGTCCAGCACTTTCCTCACAGCACAGATACTCTCTCTGTGCTCAGACAGGCTTTGGGGAGTTTGTGGGGGTTTTTTTGTTGTTAACTGCTCTGATCCTGACCCGTCAGCCCCTCACCCATCATGCTGTAATATATAACCCTGGAGTGCACCCTCGCTGCACAGCGGTCAGTGCACTTTCCAACTGGCTCGTCAGCAGGAGACACAGCACAGAAGGGAGATGAGACCTGGAAGGGCCAGCTGAGTTTGAGTCAGTGAGGAATGGAAGGTGGAAAGCATCGTGGACAGATTTGCTGAATCCATAGAAAGATCACTAGCTTGTGTCAATCAACACTGCTCCAGTGAAGCCAGCAAAATGGGGCTTACAGCTGCTGAAAACCAGGCAGTGTGGTCTCATCCCAACTAAGGGTCTCAAAAAGGCAGCTGATGGAGCTTTGGTGAGGAAGTAACAGAGAGGAGACTGGAGTGGGGTATGCTGTGCTATACAGACGGTAGTAAGGGGAAGAGAGAAGAAAGGAAATAGGCAGACCAATCTAAAGGATTAAAAGGGTAGGAAATGCTCAGGGCCTGAATCAAAGAATCATGGAATCGTTTTGGTTGGGAGAGGCTGTAAAGCTCATCGAGCAATGGGGAATCTAGTCTGTTTGATCTGTACAGACCAAGGCAAGAGGAAAATACCAAGTAGCAAGTAAAGAATCTTGTAGAAGGGAAGCAGAAAATAAATAAAATAATACTAGCCTAGTAGTAGATTCAAAATCTAGATAAAGAAAATGCAGCCTGGTTTAAATGTCTGCCTTGGTGATTTCTATCTGGGCTGCTGGAACATTACCCACAATACACTTCATTGTGGGAGAGTCAAAAATGTCACTTTTCTGACATTAGAACCCAGGCAACCAAAGATCAGTTACTGGTATATGTCTAATTGCTGGGGTCATAGTCAACTCTGTGCTTTAATTTTCCACCAAGCTGTTATTTCTGTCTCACTTTTTTTTTTTTTTTTTTCCCTTTTCTCCTTTAGCAATGCCATTTGTATTCCTTAGAGCAAAATACCAAGGTTAAACTAAAAATAATTCTGCCAGTCAGTTTTAGATTAGGACTAGAGCAGGCAGATTGACTGTGAGTGTGTATGTAATGATTGCTGCATACGCTGCCAGGAAATTGCTGCAGTCAGACAGCTGAAGAATTAGATTAATGTTTTCTAACATAGTCTGAAGTTAGTTTTGGTCGCCAAGTGGTAACTGCTGTTAGTACCTGCGGGAAGCCACTTTCTTTAATGAGAAATGAAGATATGCAGAAATTGTTCCCTTTCCTGAAGCTGAGGTTTTGAAGCCTGTACCATTCTCACTGGCGGTATTCTGGAATTCTTGTGGCCAGTGCTGGGCTCCCCAGTTCAAGAGAGACAGGGAACTACTGTCGGGAGTCTAGTGGAGGGCAATGAAGATGACTGGGGGGCTGGAGCATCTCTCTTATGGGGAAAGGTTGAGAGAGCTGGGACTGTTTAGCCTGGAGGAGACTGAGAGGAGACCTTATCAGTGCTGACAAATGAGTGCAAGGAGGATGGAGCTGGACTCTTTTCGGTGGTGCCCAGTGACAGGAGAAGGGGCAACGGGCACAAGCTGCAACACAGGAGGTTCTATCTAAATATGAGGAAAAACTTCTTTACCGTGAGGGTGATGAAGCTCTGGAACAGAGAACAGACTGCCTGGAGTTTCCACCCCACCTTGATGTGATCCTGTTTGCCTGCTCTAGGCCAACCTGCTTTGGGGGGGAATTGGACTGGATGATCTCTAGAGGACCCTTCCAGCTCCCAGCTATTCTGTGATTCTGTGAAAAAGCAACAGCACACCCCTGAATCCCACTACCCTTGAAATGAATCAGCTAATGCTTCTTAAACCACTTTGTGCTCACCAGGTTTTTACCCCTGGTTGTGGATGTGAGTTCTCTAACGCAGGTTTAGAAATGTGCCCTTTGTTTTTCCTCGTGAAAGCACAGATTTGGTGTTTCAGAAGTTCAGTGTGTGTGTTTGCAGAGCTGGGCATAAGGAAGTGTTAATCCTCCCTCTTCCAAAATGCAGGGATTTCAAGGAAGGTGTTACAATCTGAAGTCCAGGTTGTTACTGGAACCATTTCTGATTATAGAAACAGATTCACCTTCACAGGCCTATTACTCTGGAGGGGCAAAGTCTGTGGAGGGTGATTGGTTTCTCTTGTTTCCCTTTCTAAAGGTCTCAACATCCCAAGTATGAGATTAGTTTTGATCCCTGTGGCTGAGAGAAAATCTGTAGCTTGCTTTCCCTGCCATTTGAAAGGGCTGAGTGAGGTCACCAGTGAAGTCACAGAATGGTCCATTCCTCCTCAGTTTATCCACTGACTGCATTGTGGTCGTCTTGACAGCTGTAACTTGAACAGACTCGTTTAGATGTAAGGGCTTACGGTGGAGAGGATCTACGTGGGATCTTCATACTCTGCTGACATGCATTTTAGGCAGCCAGTCTGCATCACCCAACCATTTGACACCGTGTTAACACCAAAAACACCAAGCCAGTGCATTAGCTGGAATGAAACAGTATTCCCTTGACACACTGGACATGTTCTGCTCTCCAGGCATGTTGCTGCAACTGCTCATAGGGATGAGGAAGTCACTGTGTATCTGAGAGAAGTCACTGCTTTCATTCCCAGTAGTGGGCTCTACTCACTGTAATTTATCACAGACCTTAAAGAGAGATAGTAAAATTTGTTCAGCATTTATTAGTGTGGCTGTCAAACGGTCTCGTTTGCAGTGGCTTTGGCTGGTAGCAGTGACTATTTCAGATAGAGACATGTAGTTGGAGCAGTCTGTAAGATGTTCTCTTACTGTCCTGTTTATTTTAAATCTACTGCGGTCTTCTCTTTCTTCACTGTAGGTGGTAGAATATTTTTACATGAACTTGCAAAAAAATCTGAGTGTTTAATTTTTTTTTCCAGTGTAATGAGGCCATTTGTAAATTTGAGAATCAATTTCTTAATAAGGCATGTGCTGCAGACTGAAAATGCCCTGTAGGAAAGTCCTCCACAGAATTGCCTGACCTCTGAAGATCAACAGGTTCTCCTTCCTTTTGCAATGGGCCCTGGCCTGGCTGGTTTTGTGTCCTGTCTGGTGTGACTCACCAGTGACATTTGTCTTGTGAAGCTCAGGCAGTGACTGATGTATGATCACAGCAAGACCTAAACCACACGGCTCTGCTCAGCAGTTGGTGCTACCCTTACACGTATGACAAGGGAGTCATCAGAGCCAAGCTTTGCACCAGGAGTTCGTGTCCTTCAGATGAGCAAACTCTGTCACACACTGAGGGGCAGCCTTTTCCAGGAAGGTCGTGGTTCTCTTGAGCCCTGGCTAGTGTCTGATTGCTCGGGGCCAGCTTCCCAAGGCAGAGCTTTTCTCAGGAAGAGGTTGTGTTTCTCCTGGAGGCTTTGCACTGTGAGATGATGCGAGACAGATTTTGCTCTGCATCCCAGGAGCTGGATCATTCATTGCAGTTCTTACTGCTCTGAGATCGTCTCAGATCAAATGAGAGACCACTGAAGCCTTCACTGAAGGCATGGTTTTAGGAGCCCTGGGCCAGAGAAGGTGGCTGGGAATCACAGAACCTCAGAGAGGTCTGTCTGCAATAACAAAGGGTGGTATGAGATTTACCAAAGCTGTGGCCATAGAAGTAGAACTTCTTGCCAGAACCAGCCGTATGTCTGACCCCACATCTTCCAGCAGGCCTAGGAGGCTATTTTGTTTCAAAAATGGTTTCTATTATTATGTACTCGATATTCTACCTGCTAGGAATTGACTGCGTTTGTTTGCTACCAGAAAAAGGGCTCACTCTACAATTCTGTGCTGGTTTCATAGGCTGAAGTCACTCATTATCCTTTTGCAACACACTTATTCCTGCTACTGTAATGTAAAATATGGCTGAAATCATTTGCAGTCAAAATTACCTCCTGTAATATGTCCTAAGATGAGCTGAAATATTCAGACAGAGCTTTTAAAAATTCTCTGCTTCCTTTGGCTTTGAGGAAAGGAAGTTGTAAATTTGATTTTCGAGTTGCTCAGCTCTGGAACTTTTTAAACATTTACTTAAGGTTAAAAACAAGGTTTTGGTGTAGAGGTATTGTGACTGCTTTTACATACCCTTGCATATGTGTGTTTCTTCCTTGTGAGTACGGAATGAGGAGTGGAGAAAATACATCATTACATTTATTTATGTTTTCAAAGCTCTTCTCATGTAATAGTATAAAAAAGCTTACCTTATAAGCAAAAAAAACCCAAACCCTCCAAAAAGTATCTGCCAAGGCAAAAGCTTTCCATTCACTCAGGAACCAACATATGTGTTTCTCATTTACTGGCCCTAGCAGCTGACTTTATCTGTTAGCTAATTACCTAGTGACATTTAATTGAAACCTAAAAAGAGCCCAAGAGGCTAAAAATAATCACAGACCAAAAGCGAACACACCACTGTTCGAAGTTAGCGCTGAGCAGCAGGGTGATTCCTGCTGAGTGCTGTTGGTAGCATCACGGGGTTCAGATCTCATGAGGTGGCAAATAGATCTCTACCTTTCTGGGCTCATCTGTCCTTGCTGAGGTACCCTGGTCATATAAGGGCTGTAAGGATTCAGTGACGTCCCCAGCTGTTGGGTTTCCAGGGCCTATATGAGATTCCTTCGTTACTAAACATGCAGTTCAGCACTTTCTTGAGTCTTTCTCTTGCTTGTGGAGGGAGGACTTGGTGTCCTGTAGAGCTGGAGATGTTTCTCTGTGTGCTTACCTCTTCTTGGTCAGTTGTGCTTTGTATTTCCTAGGCTTAATTCAAAGTATGTGTACGTCCTGCGGGAGCAGAACTAAATGCTGAAATACCTGCACAGTCTGGGTCCCGTCCCGTCCCCTCAGGCCCTTGTTTTATCTGAGTTCCGTGTATAGAATTTATAGTGTTCTGATTTTAACATAGTGTCATAACTCAAGCTCTAAAAGGAAACAAAATGAGCTGAAGCAGTCTGGGCAGAGTAGGCGGGAGTCTAACAGGGAACAGTGACACACAAATGGCATCCTCTCAAGAGACACTCGCTGCTCTCTGTCACACCTTTATGGTTCAGTCCCTGCTCACAGACACTCAGAGCACGTCACGAGCTTTCCTTAGCTGAGTAGTGCTGTGGATTTCTGCACTGGTTTTTGGGTTTCATAGTGTCTGCCTTCGCAAGTCCTCACCGCCCAGCATGGATTCGGTGGTCTGTATGCTTTAGGGACATAAGGTAGTGGCCCCAGTGCCAGGCAGTTCAGCGACAGTGGTGGGTGGATACGAGCAGAGAAGCACAAGGAAACAATTGTGCTTTGGTTCTCAGTCTGATGGACAGTGGTCTCAGCCCGACAGCTGGCTGGCTGGCTCTAGGAGAAGAGCTGCTTGCGTGCTTCTGTATTCGCAAGGTCAAGGCCTTCCTTCTCAAAAGGAGCTTTCACTCCCACCAGTCCTGCAAAGCCAACTTCACTTGAGAGAACCCCTCAAGGCTGTTCTAGTTCATGCCTCTCTGTCAAACAGCGTCAGCAAAGTTTTGCTCATCAAACATACTCATTTAGTAACAATAGAGATGGGAAGGCGGCTGTTCTGCTTGGGCAATGTTTGCTCTGACGGGGAGGATGTGATGAAATTGTGATCTGATTTGTAAACTAAACCAAGGAGGTCTGGAATTACTGAAAAAGAATAAATGTGAATGGCCCTGAATGGTGCCACTTGTTTGAATATAACCAGACTTAGGGCTGTTGTGAGGAGATCCCCCTTTCAGATTTCCATCTGGATACACGGGGCACATCTAGAAATAGAGCTGGAGAGGAAATAACTTCCCCGTTCTGCAAAAGTTTTTAAGATTTCAAGCATTTTCTCTACTTTTATCACTTGGAGGCATCTCTCCCGCAGATGCTGTGAAGAGAGCAGGACACAGTAGTGTACTTTACGTCACACGGGATGACCTCAGCTGGCCATGTGGTGGACTGAGGTACCTTTGAGGTTCAGAGACGTGTCATAAGAAAAAGCCACATTTGCCAGCAGGGCCTCTTCCGCGTGGTGTTGTGGTTTCTGGTAGGGACAGTGTGTGAGTACTTCAGATACAAGCACGTTCCAGCCAAAGGGAACAAAATGTAAATTTTTTAATCTCACAGAGCTCAGCGCTGCAAAACGCTAGTGACCAAAGGCCTAGGCAGTGACCGAAGGCTGGGATCCTGAAAGCAAAGCTGTCAGCTGAGTTGCCATTTTTAATTTGTCCACTTGCCTGGCCTGCTGGTTGAAGGGGCTCCCGTCGCAGTACTTGCTTGGGGTTTGCAGAAGGCAACATTCTCTTTACAGGTAGGACAAGGACAGAGGGCCTTGAGTTGTTTCCTTTTTTACAGCATCACTAAGTTTATAGTTTGCTCTGAAAGCAATATGATTAACCTGATCCATAAGGCAGCTGCTGAGCTAGAGGCGTGCAATCCAAGTAGGCCTCAGTATGGAAACCAGACACCCCACTGGATAGCTCCCAGGGTTTCCAGCCTGCACAACCTCTTTACTCTTCTGAAACTTCTATTTACACTTTTTCTGACCTTCACCCATCCCTTCTGCAAACAAAGGGCATATACTGGCTGTGTGAAACCCTCCATGTTGGGAGCTAGACGTGGTTTCGGTCATTTGTGATTTCTCTGCCGGCCGTCTGCGAAGCTGATAATTACACCCATAAAGCAGAGGCTGCTCCAGGGGTAGTGAATGAAGGAGTCTTGGACCATGTCCATAACTGGCTTTGGTTTTAATCCTTGTTCAATTTGGGTCTGGTCTGAGTCTGAAACCTCAAGTTCTCACTGACTTTTCCCATTGCCTAGTAATTAGAGAACAGTATTAAGCCAGGATTACTGGACGGCGTTGGTTAAACTCCCCAGCCCTCCTTGATGCAGAATACATCATCAAGAGGAGGAGAGAAGAGAAACTATCGTGTTGTCTGGGATGAACACCTTTGTCTGCTGCTTAAACACGGAGCTTGGAAAAGCTCCATTTTTAATTAGAACCTCTCATGCAGATAAATGGCACCTTATTTCTGGCAAGCTTCAAGTTCCTGCGTTCCCAAGCAGAACATCCTCTTCTGTGTCCTTAAACACCTCACTGCAGATCTGAATTCAATGTACAAAGAACTTCATCTTGACCACACATCAGAATAGCTCTTCACTCCTTTTCACATTGCAGTCCCGGGAGTTGTTCAGCTGAGGTATTGGAGGTAGAAGGAGTTACCTGAATTCTGCCAAGGCTCTTTTCTATTACTGCCTTTGGATGGAGGATAAGAGAATTGGTGTCCATTTTAGAGTCTCCATGTGCCCCAGCATGTTGAGGAGTGTGATGGAGCACCAGGCGTGTTATCTTCCAAAGCAGATCATATGGTTCTAGGTTGTTTTAACCTATGTCCCTTGTTAATTGTTGTTTGTGGATCAGGTTTTCATTTGCCCGTTTCCCTGTGGGTTCTGAGAATGGCTGGTATCTCAAGCCTATTTTGGGCTGTGTCTGGCTCTCTCTATTCAACAATCCAGATGTTTTTTACCATAGGCATTTTATAAAAGCCTAAAACAAATAAATACATGGTCATATCCCTTCACCTCTCTTGGGATTAAATATTCCCAGAGTGTTATTAAAGTTAATGCATGTTTTCTTCTGTAAAACAGCAGCCTCAGTGAATGGCACATTCACACAGACACCATTGCAGGCTTGTTCAAGTGCAGCTCCCCCCTCCCCGGGACCCTGCCCTGGTGTGCATCTCCCAGCTGATGTAAGGGGCCAGTGTGTCAGTGTGAAAACCACGGTGCTGGAGCCCTCGGCCGGGCTGGATGCGCAGCACATAAAGTAAACAAGGTCTTCTCTCCCTCCTCTTGCGTCCCCTTCCCACCACCAATAACCAACATTTACAAATGAGATGATTTGTAGCTGCATCAGTGGAACTTTAAAACAAGCATTTCCCTGGCAGATTCATTTCAAATACCAAGTGGTTTTATAATGGGAAAAATTAACCAAGAGGTCTTACATTTCTTTTCTGTTGTTGTTTATAATCACTGTCGACCGAAACGTCATCTTGTAATACTTCGCCCACTTATCTGGCCACATGATTATTCATACCAGAAGTGGGGATGGGAGAAAAAGAGGGTTCTGTGATTATTGTTTTGTAACTTCTTCCTCTTTTGAAAAGGAATATAGTCCTGAACCACACAGTATGGGTTTAACTCCACCCAACATCACCTCACTGGCACCAGAACCTTCGTTAATGCTCCCAGGTTTTATGTGTGTGATTGAAATAGCTGTGGAGCTGCTCCCGAGTTATGCTTCTGGGGAACTGATGGTGTAGAGCTCTGCCAGGCTTGTGGTGTTTTGTTGCCCTCTCCAGCCAAGCCCTCTGTGCTGAGAAGGGACCAGGCTGCTCTCCGTCTCTCCCAGCAGCAAATAGTTTTGCACCTCCACAGCTCTTGTGAGCGCATGCTCTCCCACACATTAGTGTTTCTTGCTCCAGGCAGCTCTGTGGTTCTACAGTTCTTATACACTTGGTAATTCTCAAGAGCAGCATCTGGCTATCTGCAGTGAGGTTTAATGTCTTCTGTATAAAGCTATTGTTAAATTACACCAAACATCCACCCTAGGATAAGAAATAAGATGGTTGTTGTTGTCTGTATTCCCTGGAAAGGATGAAGGGTAACATCTCCAGTGATACAGAACAGCCACAGGTCTTTTGTGCTACTGGTCCAGACATACGTGACTGCTGCATTGTCACTAGACAAGCAAGAAGGCAGAAGAAGGTAATTAAGGGAATCTGGAACAAATTCTTCTCATAGGAGCTGATGATGTGATGGTGACTTATGCCAGCAGAGAAGCTGGTCCACTGAATCTCATCTAAGATTTGGGGGTTATTGAGTTAGGAACTACTAAAGGTGTATTTTCACCTCCATCTGATAAGGAGATGGGTGCTCTTACTAATTATCCTGACTTAAGAGCTTGTTTGGAATACATAGATAAGGTCCCATAAATCTGGAGTTACATGGGATATGACCAACATCTTGCACTTAGCTGGCTTTAATTGTATTGTCTTGGAGGATGCTTCAGCTGGGTAGGGAGGGACAAAGGTGGACAGAGCCAGGGACACACAATCCTGTTCCCGATTAGGGTAAGTGAGATGAGAGAGCAATTCTTAGCAAAGAAATTGAGCAGGACTGTCAAGCTGCTCGAGGGTAGGAGGCTCTGCAGAGGGATCTGGAGAGGTTGGATGGATGGGCCAAGGTCAGGGGGATGAGGTTTAACACAGCCAAGTGACGGGTGCTGCACTTTGGTGACACCAACCCCAGGCAGCACTACAGACCTGGGGAGCAGTGGCTGGAAAGCTGCAGGGCAGCAAAGGGAACTGAAAGAACGACCGTCGTAATAACTTTTTTTGGGGAAAAGAAATGCCTTTAGCCTTCTTTCCAAAGATTTCCAAATAATATCCAATGGGTGCCCTGCTTGGAAGGGACAACTACACTTGACTAAGTTCATTGGTTATTTCTTTTCAGCCGCTGTGTTCTTCATGATGAAAGCTCAGTAGGTAGATCTGGTGCCTGGTGAGCACATTCTCACGGAACTTCTCCAGTTCAGAGCGGTGAGTTAATTTTCTTTTTTTTTCCAATGCTACTTCATGCATCATATGACAACACACATCTGTTCAGTGACTAATATAAAGGGAATATCCCATGCGTGTAAGTAGCACCAGCCTGCCTCACACTCAACCTTTCTGCATTTTTTTTGAGGGCTGGTTATGCAATAAATTAATGGGGACAAATTCATCCCAGGGAAGAACTTTTAGTCAGCTTTGAAAGCAGCAATTTGGCTTGGAAAAATATCCAACATCAAAATAATAATGAAGGCATGTTACTGCTAACAGTCCTGGAGGCAAGAATTCTCCATGCATCCAGAGCCAACTCCTCAAGTCCTCTCTCTTTCATACCTTAGCTCTTACATATGGAAAACCCTCAGCAGAGGGGGTGGAGGAGGGGAGTGGGAAGGGTTTGTAAGACTAAATGCCTTCAGATTTGGCTCTCGGAGAGGACATCAATGGCCCCCTGTGGTGCTTGATCCAGGGGATCCCATGGGCAAAGAGGAGGGTAGAGAAGGGTGTCACCAATGTCTTGGTGCTGGCTGTGGTGCCAATAAAACACCAGAGGTTTGCCTTTTGCAGTCCATGCACTGGTTCTGTAGGGCCTCCTGTAGGGTGCTGAGCAGCCAGCTGAAGCCAGTGGCATTTGGTCAGTGCCACCTGGAGCTGCTGGCTGAAAGATGGACTCAGGGAATGGTTCAATAACTAACTCTAGCCAGTAGTCCCATCAGTCCTTGGAGCTTTGCAATACTTTGGAACAGTTGTGCAATAAAGAGGAAAATAAGAACGTATTGAAAGGGGAGTATTTCATCAGCTAGAGGCTGAGGAATAAATCATGTACTGAAAGTAATGTATCTGCTAGATTTGGCCAGACTTGGGGATTTGTTTTCCTTATTTTTTCCTATTCACAAATTGTTCGTCCACAGCTTCAGTGATCTCTAGCTGCATGGTGCCATTAAGGTTTAGGAACCAGTGTCACCAGTGGAGCTCTCTTCCTTCCACTAGCTGAAATGTTGGCCTTATGGATGTTTTTATGACCTTTTTCATTATTCTTGATTGTTTGATGATGACAATATATTCCTTCCTTTATGTCAGTGACCCACTGTGTGTTTTGTTCTCCTTTTTGACAAATTAAAGTTCACAACGGAGGTAATCACTGGCATGGCAGAGCTCTTGGGATAAGGGAGGAGATTACTCCAGGGAAGGAGTTATGGAATCATAGAATCATTTAGGTTGGGAAAGACCCTTAAGGCTGAGTCCAACCATTAACCCAGCACTGCCAGGTCACCACTAAACCATATCTCTCAGCACCACAAACAGGCGTAGGTCACAGCTGGATAATCTGCACGTGGGTCACCATCCATGGCATGAGGAATTGGATCTGTGGAGTCCATCTCCACCATCCCCTCCCCTCACGAAGGTGGCACAGGCAGTCAGGGAACTCAGTGAGCACTAGGGTGGCAATGGCTAAAGCAGAAGAGAGTTGTTTGGTCCTAGGAGAGTTTTAGATCTATAGAAGTTCTTTCCTCTTCCAGAGATGAGACAGAAAGTTGAGCACTGAATAGTTTTCTCATTACTTTACTCAAGGAATTTTGGAAGGTCTGTATCTTCTCTTTCTGTAGGTGATTTTTTATGTTCTAATCTGGTGGTTATTTTAAGTACCAGGCCCAGTAGAGCTCTTGCATACGATGACACGTAAATGCACTCTGTTGTAAATAATAATTTGCTCTTCTAGACTTGTTTAGAAAGGGGATGTTGTCCCTAGGTGGCCGTTTCACATTAAGACTTTTGATTTTTAACAAATGATTTCTGATACTCTGCAATAAGCTCTAATGATTATCAGTCACGAGTTATAGATTAAGCAACTCTGCTGCTCCTGTGCTAGGCTTTGGCTGAAGCTGTAGCTCATTTTTTACTGGTCGGCACTATGGATTTATCCTGCTTAGATGCTCTTTTGAAGCACACGGGCCCTCTTTACCGCGTCAGTGGAAAGATGAGGGTAATATTGTGAATGGCAGGGATCCAGTTCTTCATAACTGAAGCCGTGGGATGATTGCCTTTTGTTTAAATGTCAGAGGATCATAGATGTCAGAGATGAGAAACAGCCTTTTAGATCATCAAATCTGCATCACAGCAGAGGAGGCATAGAAAGCTGAGGCAAGAGTAGCATTTGTGTGAGCATCAGTGTTATCCCATTGGAGTTCCTGGGAATGAGCAGGTCTGACTGACATCCCAACCAACCCCGGCTGGCGAAGGGGCATGTGGGATGAAGTAGTCACTGAAGAATTTTACCGAGCACTACATATGGCCATATTTTATATTTCACAGCTAAAGTAATAGGAGCTATGTTAGGAACTAACATTAGGGAACTTTGGAGGCCAAGCTAATCACAATTCTTTGAAGTACAGGCAACGAACCATAACTGGGATGTAAAATATTCCCCAGTAGCTGTTACAATACAGCCAGTGATACTCTGCATCACTTGCACTGGTCCATCCTTCCACTGGGCATAGCTTCAAGATCGATGCAACTGCTCCTGAAAGAAAGGGCTGCTCGTGGTACAAACCAGCACAGCTCCATTGGCAGCAGCACAGCATCCACTTGTAGCCAGTGCTTCTTTAATACCAACACTGTCACGTAACCCAGGAGAACTGTTACCCCCCTTTCCTCAGCCGTGCTCATTACAAACCTAGAGTACATCTCTATCTCTGGCGTGCTGTCTCTGACCCTGAGAGCTGCTCAAGAGCAGAGGGGTGGAAGAGTTCACTGTATGGCTTCTGAGGCTCCAGTTGCTTCAAGCAGATGAAGACCAAAAGCAGCACTGGAGGGTTGGAACATTCTCCTGTCCCTGTGTCAGGCATGGGGAAAAGGCAGCGCTGGAGAGTTTAGTTGACTCAGTTTGTGAATGCTCTGGCAGAGCAGGAAAGGAAAATTATTCTTCCTGACACTTTAGGTTACCCACCAGATGAACCTCCCTCTCTTTTGCCCTACACTTATTGTATTTTCTTCCTTTTTTTATTTTTTTTTTCTCCATGGGTTAAATCTATTTGATTTTTCTTTTTTCCTTTTTTTTTTTTAAATTTTATTTTGTGGAGGTTTTTTTAAATGTGCTTTGGCAGGCGTCATGATTTTTTGGTTAGTAATCCACTTATTTTGTGGTTTAGAAAATATCTTGAATAACAACTTGGACATGTTGTTGACTGTCATTGTTGGCTGCTCATGTGGCATGAGGAACGTGCAAGGAAACACGTCCTTTCACGTTTAACCCCTGCTTCCCAAACAACAAAAAATAACGCTCCACTTCCTACCATGTTCCTGCCTTTGGGGCTGGGGGAGGCCGTACCTTTCATCCAGAAATCCTCACAGGTCCATCACAGATGTGTGAGTATCTTTATGTCTCTGTGTTTCTCTGTGTGTCGGTGTGTATCTCTCTCTTCAAAGTCAAATATAAAAAGACACTTATTTAACTGGAGGTGTATTTGTTCCTATAAATATATCTGCCTGTTTCCTGCATTCCCTTCACTGCAGCTGCCATATAGCTCAGATATTGGTTAGATAAAAGCTCACTTTTTCTTTCTTTTCTTTTCTGTAAACTTATGAACTGACGGGAGCATTTTTTTCATAACCCATAGATGAATTCAATAAGCCTTTTTCTCAAGGATGAGGAAAAGAAGCTGAACAAACAGCAGCTGTCTTTCAGCAAGATGTGTATGATGGCCATAGGATGCTGGAGGATGTAAGATTTCATTGGCAGTAACAAGTTTATTTGCAAAGGTTTGTTCATGCTTGTGGTTACCAGCATAAAACTTGTGCTGAAGACAATGACTAAGCCCTTAAGGAGCAGATGTGGTATATATATTGTATATATTTATGGTACATTCTATAGGTTCCAGTCAAGATCTTGGCTCCCTTGCACTAGGCACTGCATAAACAATTTGCAAGAGCCTGACTCTTCTCCAAGGAGCCTGAATTGGCTAGGGAAACAGTTTGACAGAGGAAGAATTATTAGTTCCTTTCCACAAATAGAAAAACAGGCTGAGGATGAGGAAGTGGCTTGCCAAAAATCCTGTGTAGCTATGTGACAACCCAGATCCCCCAAGTCTTGACCCAACCCAGAAGATCAGAAGCAATGAGTGCATGTACCTCTATAAAGTAGAAGTCTCAAATGGTTTTTCAGTCAACTCAGGTTATGAGCTTGGAGAGCAACAAAATTTGAGTAGAGACAGAATGTGAGGGATGCAGGAATAGTCAAGTTCTACCGGCCTGTTGGAAAAAAGATGACCAAATATTATTAATGGCAGAGCTGTTGTTGAATGTTGCCTGGCTGAATACTGCAGGATGCTTTCAAACTGCTCTCTGCACAGGCCATAGCAAACTGTTCCATGGAAGACGTGCTGCCTCCCAGCATTTGACCCCTCAGTTCCTCATCCCATCCTTACCATCAGAGCTGTCATTCGCATTCACATGTAACAAGGGAACGTCAGGCTTGACTTTATTATGAAACCCTTGGAAGCAAACCAGCCTGGCCAACCAGCCTCCAACGTAGCTGCTTCGATGTACAGTTTTGTTAGGGAAGTGGTGTGGATGTCCCACCAAGTGATTCATAGGTCATCTGCCCTAAGCTGTGGTGATGATCGCAGTGGCTTCTTGCTTTTCAACTGTGTTCACTTAGGGACTGTCATCCGAAGACTAATAAATCTGTCTCCAGGCACCAGACTCTGCGGTATATATGGAATGACTGGAGAGTCTGAATTATTCAGCCAGTGTCTTGGTCAGAAGCTGTTTTGAATGTTGCTTTTTCAATATTACAGGCTTTACTAATTATTTAGTTTTATTGCAGTGATGCTAACAAGACCCCATGCTGTAGTGGGACAGCACTGGGCAAACACCCAGTAAAGTGTCCGTGCCCAAATCCTGACTAAATGCTGTAATAGACAATTAATTAACTGGCTGGAATGCTTATAGGACATCTTAGGTTCGGGAGGACCTCAGCGTGGGTCCCCTTGCAGATCCTCAACAGAGGTGGCAAACTCTTCTTCAGCAGAGTGAAAAACATTCAGAAAGAAAACTTTCATGTGGCCTTGAAAATGCTCATACTAAGTGAAGTTGGCTGAATTTGGTTCTTTCGAGTCTTTTCCTTATGCAGATACGATACCATTAAGCAATAGTTTTGCTTCAAAGCCCTTCCAACAGAAAGCTGCTCAGGAGGTTAGAAAAGCACCAGGGAAGTAAGAAGTGTCTGTGATATAAAACTTCCTATGATTGCCAGAGATTAATCACTGGCTGGTGCAGCTCACAGTAGCACTTAGCCAGGAAGTTGAAATAAAATACTCAGAGTGTCAGAAAGATGTTGATCGAATACTCTACAAACGTACCAGAAAAAAAAAAAATAATAAAAAAAAACCCACAAAACCAAACAAAAACAAACAAACAAAAAAACCCCAAACAAACAAAAAAGAGAGAGAGAAAGAAATTCCCCAAGGGCACTATTTGGAAAGATAACCAGGATCCCAGCTCCTTCAGGTTCTATGTACTGGATGGATCAAATCTTCCATACCTCAGAAGGATCCTTTAATAGTGCTGCTCAGGTTCCATGTTAATAACTAAACGTGGGCTCTGTATTAGAGACACAGAAGCTGCTGCTCTGACTCAGGGCAGTTTCTGGCCCCGTATGAATTTGATGAGCCCTATCCAGCATCTTGCAGTACACTGAACGAAATCCAGCACAGAGTGAGCCTGAGGTGTAGCTCAGCATCCAGGGGGACAAAGTGGCTGAAGCCAGATGAGCTGTTGCCCTGCAGAAAGGCAGGTCAGCTTCAAGAAGGTCAAACCAAAGTGGCAGGTGGGGTAATTTACTGTGGAGGGATGTCAGGGAACAGAGAGAGGGAACTGGAGGTGACTAGAAAGTCAAAATCTAGAGCTTCTGACATGGAGCTGGAGAACCAGTTCACTGTAATATCCCTTTTGTGTTTTTTTTCATGTAAATAGCACTGGATGGTCAGGACAGTGGAATTTTACAGTGGTTCATAAGCAAAGTAGCTTTTCAGGTTCAGTAACACTACAGATCAGTGGTTGCTGTTGTCAGTTCCCAGGTTAATTTTATGGAGTATCTTGCCTTGTGCCAGACTCTTCAATTATTTCCAAATTATTTTTGCTTTCCCTTACTTTGTTCCCCTGTTGCATGTTACTTACAAAGGAACTAAACTCTCAGTTGTCATTCAAGACCGGTAGTTCTATGTGTAAGTGATGAGAAATCACAGGCATTTTTCCACAAACCAATTACAGACATTTAGGATAATGCACTTTCTTAAAAATACATTAGAAATGCATTTAAACAAAAGTAAGTGAAATTACATTGCTAAGCTACTAAAGAGAAATTTTAAGGCACGGTTTTAAAGGACAAAACACCTTCTTGTATTTTGCATGATATTTTCAGACCATGATTTCAAATATATCTGAAAAAAAATGTGACATTTTTCAAAGCAAACTGTTTCTGGTACATCAGCTTTTCAAATGAAATGTTCCTCTGCTTCCAAACAGCTGTAGATGAAGTGCTTTGCACTTTTAGGCTATGATCTTGGCATTCATTTTTTGGTAAGAGTGCTTGAGATAAAAATCAACCTGAGAAGAGACACTTTCTACAACACAGTCTTGAATTTGCAGCAACTTTAGGTGGCCCTTCGTAGAAGCCTAAAACCTTCGAGCACACAAACCTCTTCCCTTTTGCATCGGACAGGTGGACATAAAGGGGAGATTAACTTCTGTAGATGGAATCATAGAATCTTTTGGTTGGAAAAGATCCTTCAGATCATCCAATCCAACCCTTCCCCCAGCGCTGCCAGGGCACCACTGACCCCTGGCCCTCAGCACCACAGCTCCACGGGGGGCTTGGAAACCCCTC
>JANHFX010010307.1:41972-63329 GCA_027560015.1 Chloroceryle amazona | reverse complement strand
AGAGCCACGGCCAGGAGCTGAGGGACCAACCAGCTGTTTGCACTGGGAAAGCAGCAGGGTTTTAAGTGGAGCCTAATTAAGATGGGGAGAAAAAGGAGTGAGGGGATGATGCAGCAAGGGACCCAGGAGGGTGATGGGCAGTGGACACAACTGTCAGGCCCTGAGTTGTTATAAACATCCTGCCTAGAAAGAATCTTGCTTTTTCAGATATTTGGGTCTGAAACTGTTCCAGCTAACCTCTCTTCAAATAACAAATGCTGTAGTGGATGTTTACCCCAACTTCCCCCTGCACACACACACGTTGTCAATCATTATTTTGGCTAAACAGTTTTATGACTACTCCCTCTTCCCTAAAGTCATGTTTATTATTGTAGCTAAACAGTGAATTTTCTAATAGCCTTTTAATACATGCTTTTAAGCATCTTCTGTGATAATCCAAAGAAAATTCTCATAAACTCCCCCTTTGTGAAAGAGGAGCAAGATTGCTCAGGCAGATTAACCAGGCATGTCTGCACTGCTCTGCATGATTTCCAGTGGTCACCAACAGCCAGTGCAGGACTAGGAAGCCACGAGCAGGCTTTTCATGAGAGATTCAGCTGCTAAGCTCGGTTGCTATCAACTCTATGTGCTTATTTCTGTATTTGGACTGAAATAGCACCCTCTTTTATTTCCTTATAAACTCTAGGCAAAAAGTGTTTGCTTTTAAAGCCACGGGTAAGAGCCGACCACCTCGGGATGTCGAGCGCGACCACGTAGACCTCTTTCCGATCGTACTGGGCAGGAGCTCACAGGAGCTTTACAGGTGACTTATCTCCAAAAGAACCTCCTTTTCCATTGCTTCACACGGTGCAGAGTCATTAGTACACACAAAAACTGCTGCCTTATAATTAGACTCGAAATTGTCCACGCTTAGTGTTCCTGAGCCTGAGAGCACATTTCCTGCCGGAGGTTAATGACGAGGCACGAACTCGCTTGCTGCAAAATTGCATTCACCCTTTAAGGTAGAAGGAACCAGAATTCATCGTCATGGGCAGCTTTGCTCTGTAGTGAGAACTAAAGGTTCAGTTAAGTTTGTGGTCATAGAGATGCCATCAGCCTCTAATCACATCCTGCTTTAACGCTAAATGGGGTTTGCTTTCCAGTGCTGGGAGCGTGCACTCAAATCCCTTCCATTAGGCATCTTGCTTGGTTGTGTCCAATGTTTGTACAGAAAGCTGCCTCTTAGTGAAAAAAATAATAGTAATGATAGTACCTGGACCTTAGATACCACCCCCTACAAGTACCTTTCAATGTGCTTGATACTGCATTTAAAGTCCTTAAAATGCTGCTAGAGCCCTTTGTTCTTCAGGGCCACAGGGCACAAAGTGAGAAGGGGCAGCAGCAGGAGTGACTCAGATTAAATGCCAGGAAAACCATCCTGGCAATCAAGAAACTTATGTTTTCAAAAGAGCTTAAACTTCACGTCAGTTTACAAAGAATTTGTTGCTTTTCAAGAGCCATTTCAAGCCCACAGTCCTTATGAGCAGGACGAACAAAAACTGCTTTTGGAAACACCGTGGACAAAACTGCTCCTGTCTTGGAAGAGGGTACTGGATGTTGACCTGGAGTTCCCTTCTGACTCTGCTGCTATGAATATCCCCACTTTATACATGGGAAACGAAGGCAGAGAGCAGTGAAAGGCCATGTCCAACGTCATGAAGCAAAACTGTAAGTAGAACTTAGGTCTCTTCACTGTGGGGGCAAGCAAAAAAAGAGGGAAAAAACAGCAATGAGAAAAGAAAATTAAATACTGGATTCATTACAGGATTTTCCCACCTCTCAATTCTGAATTTTCCTGCATTCCTGCAGACATATTTGAAAGAAACTTTATCTTCAGGAGTAGACCAGCTTATTGGGACTAACTTACCTTCTATCCTAGCCCCTCCAAATCTCCCTTGTGTGGACCCCAATACTCGTGTATGGCCAGAGGAATGCTTGTTTCTGGGCCACTTCACCTGTCCAGTGTGCAGCACCCGTGTTGCCTGGGTCACACCAGCTTTAGCCAATTTGCTGTGGGACAGCAGAAGGGAGCTGCCTGAACGTAAGGAGTGATTTAGCTCACGTGATTCTTCCCAAGCCAATAAAATCTATTTTATTCTTTACCAATTTTTTTGGTCACTTTTGAAAAATAACTGAAAATGCGAAACCTATACCCTGAGCAGTTCCAGAATTAGAAGGGAATGTTGGACCTTGCAGTGTTAGTGGCCATCTCTTACCTGAAAACAACAGCAGCCCAAGATAAATAAAAAACAAACAATAAAACCTCTTCCCACTGAACCCAAAATGCTGTTGGAGATAAAAGCAAGAGGGTAGTACGTGTAATTAGCCTGTGGATGCAACTGCTACTGAGATGAGCCCGAATTAAACCCCAGATCTCTGCACCCTTAGATGTGAGAAGAGAGTCCCAGCCTGGTCTCCTGACCTGGGTCTGGTGAAGTCCAGGCTTGGGAACTGTTTGAAAATTCTTTTGAAACTTTCTGCTCTCATTTTCTTTTATAAACTTGAGTTCTCCAACTAAATTGAAAACATTTGCGGGAAGCGTGTTTGCCTCAATTTTTTTCCTATTTTCACCAGAAAACAGCAAATCCAGTTTTATCTGCAAACAAATAGAATCAACTTTTTGTCAAAAAATAATAATCACAAACTGGAAAATAATCAGGTTTTGATGCAAAGTCATAATTTTCCATGGGAAAACCTCCAAATTCCATTTCAGGGCATGTCAACATTCTAGATGAATAAAACAAATACAGGCAAGCTTTAAACTAGCTCGCTCCAGTACCAGTGAGAGCCTAGCACTGGCAGCGTGTACTCACCATAGGCTGCTCTGCCCACTGCTCCAGCAGAAATCAGCTACATGTACAAGCTGCTCTTTATACCACGTTGGACAATGGCTCTGAGCCATCTTTACCTCTGGCCAATATCTTCAGAACAACATTAATGGGCTCAGTGATAAAATGAGTTAATCATGTCCAATTCTGTCTTCAGCACCAGATGTTGTTTGAAGGGGGAAAGCAGCCAGTGAAGAAAACTTCTGTGTTTCACCCCTCTGGGGAGCTTTATTCTGCACCTGATCCCTTCTCTGCAGCTTCTTCGGAGCAGAGACTCTGCCTGCTAAAGGAACCACCAGTTTTGCTGGTTTGGTAACAAGGAGCACCCAGCGTCCCCTTTTTGGGAAGCTGAGAACAGGGCCCAGATCTTCACCACCTCCCAGCACTTAACAACAACGTGGTGTTTTCTCTGTGCAGGAGATTGGATCTCAGTCCTTCGAAGCAAGACTAGAGACCATTGGCCTCTCTCCTGGCTCGACGTACGCCAGTTAAGTGTTGGCCTTAGAGACAAAGAGAAGAGGATGAGATTTTCCTATTGACCTTTGCAAGTGTTAGAAAGACTCCCACTGGTAACGCTAAAGGCAACCTCCAGTATTGTTCCAAAGAGAAGTCCCTCCAGCAAGTTCCTGATGGATAATAGTGGTGTTTACTTAAGGAAACGGGGTAATCACAAAGGTTATTTTTTATTGGGTGCCATCCTTTTTAGCATCCTCGTCCACAGCCGACGTCAATGCGTGTCCTTAACAATGACTTGTAAAAGGATACAGCTGTTGCTAAGGAAACCTCTGTTGCACAGGAGCTAAACAAATAACAGCAAATTAAGTGGGGAGCAGAGGCCACGAAGGGCCTGATTCTGCAAATCATCAGCCGTGCAGGCAATGGTGAGCTGCAGAACTGGTGTCTGGACTCTGCTGGGAGACGCTGAACCCCTTGCATGAGAAGAAGTCTGGAGATGCAGGTTCCTTGTCAGACTCCTCAAACTTTTATACATTCGTGAGAGCAGATCAAAGGCAGCCTACAGCAGAAATAGCACATAGCTATTTCTGGCCTGCGAATAAAATTAATTGTCATTGGAAAGCATCCGTTTAATCTTTGTTGTGATATTAATTTCGCCGAGAGATGCTAACAGGAAACATCAATGCACATGGCCTTCCACCCTCCGATGGTGCTCAGGAAATGCAGTGCAGGTCAGACACCTTTCAGCGTTGATGTGTCCTTAGGACATACCCAGGTACCCCCGTGTGCTTCAGAGGGTCTGAGATTGTCAGGGAAGGTCTTTCTTGGTGGTGGGTGCCGCTTTGACTTATGGGGAAGTCACTAGAACCCATATTTCTAAAGAATGGCACCCCAGTTTTCCAAGAATTCTGTGAAGATGCGTTGAAATCCTTTCTCTGTGGAAAAGAACAATAACAGTTCAGCAGAGACTTTCTTCCATGCACAATTGGGGTTCTTTTCCAGTGGCCAGATAGTTTTCATTTGACTATGATGAGACAAGATCAACCATGAAAGTAAATCTCACGGAAGGACTCAACAACACACAACCTGTCTGCAGCTCTTGGTGGAGACGGCTCGGCAGCATCTCCAGGTTTTTTGTGACACATCACAAAATGGTCCCAGCAGCCTTCAACGGACTCAGGGCTCGTAACAAAAAGAAGGAAATGGTTAATTGGCTGTTGTGGAAATGGGAAGGTCACGCAGGGTGGTGTAGCCCAGCAATGACAGAAATTTCCTACCTGCATCCAGGGAAAAATCACAACTGTTGGAATTTGACAGCAAAAAAGGCATTTCAGTACAAAAACCCGCGAAGTTTCTGACAGTGAGGAACAGCCTCAGGCCACTCGAGGGAGTTCAAGTGGTTTATTGAAGCTGTGATTTTAAACTAGTTGAGTTAAAGGGTTGCACATTGCTGGGTAAGCTTTGATTCTTCAACTTCAACCAGATTTCAGTTCGGTTCAAGCCAGGAAGGAGAATTTTTAGCCTGTGCCACTGCAACCAAAATAAAAGTGACTGCTGTGAATTTGTATCTGTTTAAGTTAACCGAGGTAAAACTCTTTAAGTAGACAGTAAGATCTTTAGAGGAAAGGACTCTCTCTTCTACACATTTCCACTGAACCCAGGACAATGGGATCAGGATTACAGGGTGTTACCATGATACAAATGAGACACAGTATTAAGAAAAACAAGTGTTACCATAGAAACAGCTGATAAATGGACACATGCAAAAAATTTGCCCTTAATTTGCTTGTTTAAATGGGAGGGGAACTGTTTTGATCCTGCTTAATTACAGCTGATCCTATTTAATTGCATTTTATTCTACCAAGTTCAATATAGTGTCACAGTCAGAGCAGCAGGATGAAGCTCCAGTGTTCTGTAAGCTTAGGTCCTGCCACTGGAAACTGAGGCAGGGGTAGATGACCTTGCTGTCTCCCACTGGGTTATCAATTTCTCCTTGCCTCGCTTTCAGCCATCTAGAAGAGTAACTGTGCAGCAGGAAAATGAAAATTAATAGATGAGAGAAAAATTGTTTGCTCACCTGCTTGTTTGGGAATAAGATCGGGTCTTGTGGTTGAAAAGAAAGGGGGGCTGTTTTTTCCTCTTTGTCCTTTGCAAGGTGCTAGTGCTGATTTTAAGGTCGCAGGAAAAAGAGCTCTGCATTTAGCAAAGCGGAAAACCAGTAGCTAAGTGTGGAGAATTGGAAACCTGATTTGAATAAGAGTAACCAGATTGTAGGAACTTTAAATAGAATGGCAACTAATGTAATTAAAATGAAAAGGTTCAAAGCACATTAAAGGGCATTAATATGCAATAAGGAATTCTTAACTTGCCGTATCTCTGAATACACACTCCTGAAGGTGAAAGAAGCAGTGCCCGTGAAAACCATTCTGCTGGGGAGGGCGCTGGGTTCAGTGGATGAGAGAGGTTCCAGCACAAGAGCCAGCCGTGGAAAGTTTGGTGATTGCAAGACTTTTAGCAGGATGGAGCCGTGGTAATGAGCGCTGGGCAGGCTCAGGTCATGGAGCAGTTGCACGCGTGAGCTGCGCAAAGCATCTTCCAGGGAGATGCACGCGAGCAAAGTCCTTCAGCCTCTCAAGGTCTGCCAAGGCAGATAAATGTATAAATAGAACAGAGAAAGGGCCACGCTGCTTCAGTGGTCCTGTTCTTCTCCTGAGCTCTCCTGTAACAGCTGCTACCAGCTGCTTTGAAGAAAAGTGCCTTCTGCAGCGAGCAGCTCTGAAGCAACGTACCTTCGGGGGATCCCTTCCCAGACTCCCTGCTCAGATGTTAGTTTAAGTCCTTATAACAGATTATGTCCCTAAATACAGCTTCATTTCAGCAGTGCATTGTTTTCTTTTCACGGGAGAAATGGAGATGACATTTTTTTGGACTGTGGAGCTGCATTAATAGCATTGCTGTTCTAACATTTTTCAAAGCTTTAAAAAGCTAAATGAAAAATTCCCATGACATGTTATCCTTTCTGCATTGGAAGGATTAAACCCAGCTAGTCAACACAAGCCCTGTATGTCCTAATTAAGTCCTTTTCTTGTAGCTTTAAACAATTAATTTAAGTTCCCTGCATAAATATCTATTTCACCTAATGGAACTGGAATTTTGCCATGGATACCACTCCAGGCAGGATTACACCTCAGGGTATCAAAATAGCTGAGCAAATGTAAACTTTGTGCTTTCAGCTCCAGAAAGATAGCAACAACAAATGCTTTCAGAAAACAGGAGCTGATAGATGGCAAATTCTCCTTGTTGGGACAGAAATCTTTCTGTTTGTCACCCCTGGGTGGGGAGGCAAAGACCACACGTGCTCCCTCGTACCTACGCACGTGGGCTCCAGAAATTCCTGCGGGAGCTATTCCCAGGTTAACAGCTGAGGTTTCAGACAGCATGTCCCTCCTGCAGTGACTCCACGTGCCAGATCCCCCAGAGGAAAGACGCATTTCTCTCGTGTTGTGATAGTTTGACTTGTTCTCTTGCAGGAACCCTCATGTTCCTTCTGAGACTGTGGTCCAGGGAAGGCCATCGGGGAGTTTGTTGAACCTCGTATTTGGGAGGAGCTGCTGGGATGTGCTGTTGTCCCAGTGTCAGTGGTTTAACTCAGACACACGATGTGACAGTTGTGTGATTTTCTCTAGAGTCAGAGTTCTCGATTTTAAAGGAGTGCAGCTAACAAGGTACCTCCTCAATAGCTGGTTTCTGTGCTCTGCTATTTTGCCTTTTGAAAGGAAATCCTAAACCAACTCGAACAGTTTCCAGTCTCAGTGGAAGTCATTTCCTACTAAGATAAATAAATAGATGTGAGAATAGAAAACATGAGGCCAATTCTAGTTACATCTTAAGTATTTCTGTTGTTGCAGCATTAAAAACCTCCAGTTTTAATCCCACATAATGGACGATGATCCTCCCAGGGATAATATTTATTCAAGAACCATAAGAGTCCATACCCAGCTTCTTAAAAATAATAATAGAACTGTGGTTGAATTCTCTGCTCTAGGATTCACAAGTGTCTTTACAGTCTCTGTTGGACAAAGGTTGTCTCCAGAAGGGACAGCATTACCCAAACTGGGGAAATCTCTCCCTCCTCTTTCTCTTGCTGTCGATTCCTTTGCTGGGGCTCTGGCCAATTCTGAATGGGAAAGGAAAGAGAGAGGGAGGTTGTCTTTGGTGAGGGGGAAAAGGAGTCCAGCCACAGCACCAAGGCAGATGTCATGTGTAGGAGAAATGAGGGATGTGTCTCAGCGTTGATTAATAACAATGAATCATCAGCGATGTGTGAGATCTTTGGCTGAGGAATGTCTGTGGAGCTAAGGCTGCGAGTGGACCCAAAGACATGACACTACAGACGCTGCTATTTTTGTTTTATCTGCCTCTGGCCCTCTGAATAGTTCTTAGCAGTAAAAGTGATTTTCTCCTCTCCACTTGCCTGCTAAATCACATGGGTTTCTCCTCTTTTATTATGTAACTTCATTGTCTTGAAGCAAGAGATGAGTCCCAGTGATTTTTGTCCTCCTCCCAGCTGCTGTTTGCTATTTTATTAAGGAAAGCCAAAACCCAAACACAACCCAGATGCTGATGTGAATTCTAGAGACTCCGGTAGGATTCAGTGTCACAGGTTTTAGCTGAGGAACCAGAATATTCTGCATCCAGTGACGGATGTGCAACTGAAAACTTTTCCAAAGGGAAGTACAGTAATGGTGAAAGCCTGGAGAACTGGGAAGTTCTAGAACTTCATCAGTGACAGCTATGACCACAGTGCATTTTGCATCTGAAGGGAAATGAAATAGATGCTCTGGGTTTGACTGTCATCACATATTTGTGTTATTGCTTGATAGGAAAGAAATCTTTGGCCCTGAAAGCTTTAAAAAATCTCTCTTCTGGATGTGTCGGGGCACAAAATGAAGTTCCTGCTGATTCTGAGTGTATTTTTCATGGCCCATGCTGTAAGGATATAACATTGCCTGGTCTGAAAGCGAAGATGACAACAGCCTTCTCCGTGTCATCTAAAGGAATGGCCTTCTGGAATTCACAAAAACTACTGAGATTTCAAAGGGATTATATTTGCTTCAAATTAGAAGCCCAGACCAGAAGTAGGAAACTTAGGCAACAAAGTCATTAAACCGAATTCCTCTCGGTCCCTGTGTGCCTTATGTCCCATCAGGCAGGAGCTTCCATTTGAATGAGGTGCATTTGTCAGCCCGGGGCTCGTGGTGCCAGTCGGTCCGTGGCCATCCGTGCCAGCTGAGAATGTGTCTAGGTGACACTGAAGGGTGGAAGACCCAGGCTGGAACCGAAAGCAAGGCAGAAAATGTCAGTGGCATAGCAAAAAATAGAATATTAAGTCTTAATTGTGACATGTAAATTAAGAGTTCATTAAGCTTATGAGGTCTCTATTGAATCCACAGTGGGACTGGAATGGTTGCAGGAGCTCAGGGTGCTGCTCATCAGGTGGAAAATAGGTTCATCAGGCTCAGGTTTGTTTAAGTGTGATACAATTGTGTCTGGAGTTAGTCCACTCCCTTCCAATGACCTTTCTCGGAGCATTTTTTGGATATTAAGAAGAGCTGGATCTGGGTCAGAGCAGTTCATCCCTCAAGCCAGGAAGCTGAGATGCAGCCAACTCAGAGGAACTTTTTTATGGATTTGTTTTGATTTGTTTTTTTTTTGTGGTTGGTTTTGTTTTGTTTGGGGGGTTTGGTTTTGTTTTGTGTTTTGGTGGTGGTGTGGTTTTTTGTTGGTTGGTCGGTTTGGTTTTTCTTGTTGTTGGGGTTTATTTTTGTTTGTTTGTCTCTTGTTTTGGTTTTTTTTTGATAGTGTGTGTTGCCAAAAGATTAGAAATTACAATCATCAACAAGAACGAAAGCCAGGGTAGCAGAGGGCTGCCTGCAATAACAGAGGGAGCCCCTCTGGCAGCACTGGAAACACCTTCAGGCAGGGTTCACAAAGGCCAAGGGGTTCTCAACCCTTTTCACAGGGTGGGATGATGTTTTGATAGTGAGCTCTCTGCTGAGAGCGTGATCCCGTGGACCCCACCTCTCCTTTCACTGGAAAGAGAGCAGTGGCTGTGGCTTACGTAATGGGAGAGAACTGAATGGAGCTTTAGCTGCCTTTAAATGCTTTAACAGCTGGAGAGAAGGAGATGGGCCTGCCACTAAGGTTGCTGCGTTGGAATTAGCTGGACTGGGTTCGAAGCAGTAAAACCAATTTAAGAGATTTTTTTATCTGGTGCCCGTGGGAACCCCTGAGATGAGCACCAGTTTGGGACTGTTACCTTCTTAAGGGCTCTGTGAGAAAGGGAGGCCCAGCCAGCCCATCACACACCCGGGGAAGAGAGAAGCTCATTTGAAGATGCGTTCAATGACATTGACTTTGTCAGGCTCGCACTCGGCTTTCAGTTGAAGTGCTGGGGAGGCACTCTGGCAGAAATACCATTTTAAACATTCCCTAGTGCCCCAGGCCACGCTGAAACTGCCCCACAGGCTGCCTTTTCCTCTGACCACGGCTTTTTTGATATAAACTAGTAAATCCCCAACTCTGTGAAACCCTCCTTGCTTGGACATATCTTAAGTAGGTAGAGCTTTCATCCAAAGACTTGAGAAAAATGTGTGCTTGCCCCAAACGAATCTGCTGGGTGTTCCTTGAGGCACTGTGTTTTGGAAGCATCAGTAGTTAATGAGTTCAGTAGCAGCACTTTTGTAACAAGTGTACCCAAAATCATGCTATGGAGGGATAGAGCCAGCAAACTGCAGTTTTGATAGAAATCTGACTTCTTCCTTCGGCAAAGTATCTTTGCATTTCTTGCATTTCTCTCCTACAAATGGCAGCTCTGTCCATTCCTTCTGGCGTGAGTAATCACAGAGCTTTGTGTTATGCTTAAGAGTTCAGCAATCTTTGTCCTTGTCTAAACTTTGCACTACAGGCCTTGTTTATGAGCTGTCTGTAGAGGATCTGTGAATCAATGGAGTATTGTTCAATAAATAATAAAAGCCAGACACGATGAAGTTTCTTTTTATATGAGGCTTTTCCCATAGGAGGTAGTATATAAAAAATTCTGATGTGTAAGAACACAGTTTCTTCCTCTACAGAATGTAATTTAAAGTCATCAAATTCATTCCCACTTCGACATCCGTCACTTGAAGTAATTTGTAGCATCACATGTGAAACATAAAGTTGCTTTGCAAGATGGGACCTTGTTGTGATTTAGATCCTTTCAAGATTGTGCTGGAGGAAGCTGTAATTAATTTCTGTCAGTGTGAGCTGTCAGTGGCACTTTGCTTCATGTTTAATACAAGAGAGTTAAAGGGGCCTTTCTGGCCCTCCTCACTTACACTGACGGGTCAGATTCATCTGACATCTTCCATCCTCCTCTTGGTTCCTCATACGTAGTGCAGTGCTAGAGCAAGACATGATGTCTGTCCATGTCACATGCCTACACAGTGGTCAGAGTTAATGCAGCAGATGTTCAGATTTTATTTGGACTTGAACAGGACCCAGAGTAGATAGTCCTGCTCTGTAATCGCTTCCTTTTCTGCTGGTCAGCAATGCTTGGTTTCATCATCACTGAAAAGAGAGCTGTTGAAAACAGGGGTACGTGGAAGGCATTTCGTGGTAAAGAGAATCAAGCCTCGGATCTTTCCAAAATCCTGTTACTAAGCAGTTCAAGTGGTGACAAATCCATTTGCTCTTCTTGTTCCAGCCAATCCCTGATTTCTTAATAAAATACATCTCTTTATTGAATTGAAGTACAAAAAACTGCAGCTTGTGCTCTGGTGGTGTTGGTTTTTCTGTCCTTCCCTGAGCATATCCATCAGCCTCAACCTGTCATTAGTTCATCTGTTTGAAAGATGTAGTGATGAGGTGTGAAAAAAGGCTTAAGATAACATGGCATCCTCTCCTGGACTAGGAGGTAAGAGATACTGGTAATGAAACGGTCCATAAATCATCTTTATCTGCACAGCTGCATGGGACTTAAAAGAACCAGGTCAAAAAGACAAGTACATGTCTTCACCTTTGCATTAGTCAAAATGCCTGAGGCCAGACGGGAGCTTCACCTGACAGAGCTTTCATCGGGTTGCTTTGCAGAGCTCGGCTTGTTAGAAGTGCTCTTACAGCTCTACACTGTTGCTGCTCCTCACTGCAGACAAGAGTGTGTCACTGGACTCCTGCTTTGCTTGCCAAGACTCTCTGGTTATATCTGAATTTGAGTAGCAACAGAAAGCTCAGGAGTCTGTCTTAGCTGGCAGTTTGTCTTGCTGTAACTCTGTCTTTGCTGGCAGTTTCTCTTGCTGTAAGTGCCTCTGTGTGGCCTTCTAAGGTTTAGGAGGAGCTAAGCTGAGCACATATGCAGGAGGATCTGATGTGACAGTGCTTGCTCCAACTACTTGTAACAACAAGTAGAATTTGGGGACCTGTGCAGAGGTGTTGCTGAGGCTTTTCCACTCTGGATGGCAGCTGAACTACCCCAGAACCAGACCTGAAGGTGAGCAGCAGGTAAGCAATGAGGCTAGGGAGCAAGTTTGACCTCCAGCCTGTCTTGGACACCATTCCAGGTGCTTTTAGCCTTAGTCTGGGTGATATGAGGATAGATACAGCTAAGACCTGGCCATGTCACCCATCCACGTAACATATCAATCCCACCTGGAGCTTTGCATTGTTGTTTTTATTAAAACAACCTCTTCCAAGGATGTGCTGGATTCTTAAGGTTAAGGTGGGAAGCAGAATAAAATAGCTGGTTAAAAAGCACCGTGTCCTAACCAAAAGACCAGTGAAATCCAGGGAATGACTCCTCTCCATCTCAGCGAGGTTTGGATCTGGTCATCACCTGCCCTATGGCTGGGAGAGAAGAGGACAATAAAGACAGATGAGAAGTAGGCAACCAAGTATGTAACCTCTGCTTGCAGTTGCCCAGTGAGTAAGCCCTCTGTTTGTCCGGGGCATCTCAGTGGCCGGATCCACATGTCCAGTCATGTTTAGATCACTCTCACAGGAAGGGAACTGCGTATTTGTAGCAGGCTTTAGTTGGGAAAACTTCAGTCAAACCTGTAAGTATCTGTTCTGCTCTACCACCAGCACCACCAAAAACCATCTGGTATTTTAACAAGCTTGCACTGCAAAAGGAGTCAAACCAGAGCAGTCGGGAAACCACAAAAAGGAGGCTCTGTGGCCGACATCTATCTTCTCAACCCAAGCTGGATATACTGGCATAGAAAGTCTTGCTCAAAGTACAGAAACTGGAAGCTGCCTGTACTGGCGGCTTCCACACAGGGTCTGCAATGACAAGAGAGCAGCCCCTGTTCCCAGCACTCACTAGGGAGGGCAGGGTCGAGGTACATGATTTTTAATGCACATGAGCACCAGGATGAATCGAGGACAGGAAGCAAGTTGCCAAACAGGGCTTTAAAACCCTTTGAGGGGAAGTCAGGTTGGGTTCTCCTCATGCCTCTGGTCTAATGCAGGGATGGCTGAAGTCAGTGGGCTTCTGTGGATAAGGCCTTGGCCACCATGGACTTTGAATTGCACCTCTGGAAGGGTTTGCAGAAGTGTAGCTCCAACAGTTTCAGCATCGTGTCTTCCTAAATGGGTAGAAAGTCAGACACAATGATGGAAACTTTTCTAAGCAACCTAATAGTCCAGAGCCAACTAAACACAGAAGTAGAGGGATAATAATGGTAATAAAATAAGGGCCACCCTAAAGGCAGGATCCAAACTGTTACCAGTTTCATCGAGTCCTTTCTGCCTGCTTTTCCCCCTGGGTAACTGCTATTTCCTTTCAAAAAGGGGGCATACCTAGAAAGTACCATTTTTGTGGTGATCACATGAAACATTTCCAAAGGAATGTGAAATTTTTCTGAGTGTGTTATATACACCACGCTTTAGATAAGTTGCTCTAATAAAGGGCAACTTCATGACAGCAGGGCACTAAGGTATGGCTGAGATGGGCCACATTTGAGGACTGTCTATAACCCACCTAAAGCCTTCAGCGTGTGAGCAATGGCTCTTCTTCAGAGCAGCAGAAGATGGCTGCAGGATGCACTTCCATGCTTCTCTGTCTTATCCAGGATTGTGTGTTTAATGGAGCCATCCTCGTTAAGTATTTGAGATCCTCCGTTACGCAGCAGCACCTTATTTACATTGTCCATAAGGAAAGCAGATGAAGCAAAGGGAGAAAAGAGACTGTGAAAGAAAGCATCAAAGCCAAAGGACAGGAGGTTCTCTGCAGAATGTTTTCTCAGGTGTAGGAAAGGGTAAGGCTGTTTCTAGCCAAAGACATCAAAGGCAAGGAGCCCCCTCCCCAAGCTGCTGGGCTGGTTGGGTTTGGCTGGGCTTAGCTTGGCAGCCAGGGAGTGACTCAGCGTGACAGGGAGCAGTGTTTTTCATGTGTAATCCGGAATGGGTAGGAGCTTTTGTTTGGGAACCTTTGCAGCTCCCTAAGTGAGTTCATCCCAGTGAGGTCAGTGGATAAAACATGTCGGAGACAGGTGAAGAAATCACCCAGACTTTTTAACTTGGGTTTTTAGATGCTTCTTTAGTTCTGCTTGGATTAGTCCTGTGCTGTGCCTGTTCCCAGCTTGGTTCTCCTACCAGCAAGAGGATGCTGAGTGCCATCAAATGGTCTGGTGGTCACAGTGCTGGCTAATCCAGGACCCTTTTCGTCCACAGACATCTTGCATGACTCAAGTCCTTCCACATCAGACCTTCCTTTGTAAATGGCAACACCTGTGGTGTCCCCAGAGGAGTGACTTGCCCGGGTGGCTGCAGGCCCCAGATTCCACAGAGCCTTCAGAGGTTGCTTAAGAACAAAGAATAAATAGCATTACATTGCTCAATAGTTACACCCCACAAGTGGTTAGCTAGAGAATTCCTCTCCCACATGCAACAGAGCAAGACTGCTTGGTTCGAGCAGGAGATTGTATGACACAGCTTCTCCAGGAGCAGGGAGAAGAAATGCAGTGACACTGGAGGCCTCCTCCTTAGCCCTCTGTCCCTTTGACTAGGGGACAGGGACCGGAGGCACTTGGAGGGAGATACCTAATTTTTAAGTGTGAGGCTGTGATTTGGAGCACTTTGAAGTCGCATGGGCTAATGAAGAGAACAGTTTGTCCTGGAAAATGGGAAGTCGGGGTGGGACTGCTGGCTCTTGATGACCTGTTGTGCAGTACTGGCTAATTTGCCCATTGTCTCTCCCGTCTATTTAAATCTGAAGCTCTTGGGGGCACCATATGTATTTACACAATGGGGCCATGATTTCCATAGCGCTTCTGCTAATTATCCAACACAAATAATTAATGGAATGGAACAAGTTCTGGCTCCAGGGTTGAGCTTCTAACCACCTGCCCTGTTTATGACTTTAGGCCAATTTGATTGCAGCAGAGTGAACGCAGTGCTGTGAAGAAAGCCCAGCAGATGATTCAACTTTCTTTTTTTTCCAAATATAAAGGCTAAATACACAGTAATCCTAAACCACATCAGCCCTTCTCTTCACCTAGGCTGGTTTCATCCTCCTCCTGTAACTGCTAAATGCAAAACAGCCGAATCAAACACCCAAACCCTAACGCTGTTAACCACTGCTGGATATTACTCTGTTGCAAGAGCAGCGGCAGCAAGCTCTTGGCTCGGTGCCATCACTTTATTACTTATTACTTATTTTTATATAGCCTTTGGCATGACAAGAAGTCTTTCTTTAATTATAAACAGGAATGAAGAAGCCACAAGAGGAAATCATACAGTATTGTAGCCGGATAACTGGTACTGCGCTGATTACACAGGGGCTCTTATCAAAGCTGACACAGTGGTGGGGCTGTGCAGATACTGTGCTGGAAGCCACAGGCTGTGCGTGGGAGAGAGCCTCGAAGCGGACGTAAGAGCAGTGTAATTCTGCTGAATTGAATTCTCCATGGAGAACTTTTTTGTTGTTTTCTTTTTCTATCTTTCTCCCTCTAACCCCCTGCATTAAGGAAATAGGAAAAAAGTAAAGACAAGTCCTGGGAGACGAGGAAATAAGATAAATGTGTAACCTTTTCACTTCTTCTTTCAACATATTGGGGGGGGGGGTGTGTGGAGAAACCTATTCGACACAGAGATGAGCTATGGATAATGACAGTTGTTTGTGAAACCATGAGAAAACCCTTGAATCCTGTTTAAGTCTCTCCCAAGAAGTGAATAACTACTGTTTGTTTATCTTGCCAAAGCCTTCCCAGTTTTCTGGAAGGACTGTCTGCCCCACCTTCTCTGCAGGCTCTGAGGATCCCATCCGGAGTAGTCTCAGCTGCTGTCACTCTGCCTTGGTCTGTAGTGTGCTCTGTGCTAAGCGTTGCTGGTATGTGAGGCTGCTCTGAGCTCTTTGGCATGATCTCAGAACAAGTTCGCCTGGGACTCGGCAAAAAGTCACCGAGGGGTTGCTGGAGCAGAGGCCATAAATCTCATCCCTAAAGTGTTTTAAGACCAGACTGGATGGGGCTCTGAGCAACCTGGTGTAGTGGGAGGTGTCCCTGCCCATGGCAGGGGAGGTTGGAACTGGATGATCTTTAAGGTCCCTTCCAACTCCAGCCATTCTATGATTATTTAAATTGTTCCACCACCAGCAATCTGCCATGAGACCAGGGGAAGATTCCTTCTGCTAGCTTGGATGCCATTGTCTCCATGGGTAGATGCATCTCTGGGGAGAAGAAAAGCACAAGGTTGTTCATGTCCCTTTTCAGCCCTGCTTTAGGTGGAGCTTCTGCTAGGCACTGCCCTTGCTCAAGCTCTCTGCACTGCCTCTCAGGGACTGTGCTTTTACCAAAGCTCATGTTGGCCTGGCCAAACCTCTGACTTCACTCAAACAGGGATAACGTGGAGCAGTCTTCTCCCCTGCCATTCCCTTGCAGAGCAGAAGGCAGCTATCAAAGTGTTAGTTTCAGTTCTAGAGCTGATAAACCCCCTTCTATCATTTCAGGCTATGAAGTGTTTTTCCCCTCAGTTCCCACTCTTGATTATTTTTCTAGCCGACAGTCGTTGAAGGCCCATAAATAATCATGTCAGAGCTGCAGATATCTTCCAACCCTTTTATTTTCTCTCCAGAAGCCCCAGATACCATCTATGCTGACTGCAGCCAAGCACTGTGGAGGGCTGGGGAGCTTGAAGCTTTCACTGCCTACAATATATAAAGGAATAGAAAGCCCGAGGGTATTTTGGTTGTGCCCAAAGGGGATTCAGGTCAAGGGGGCTGGATGAACTTCCTTGTCTTTCTTTGCTCCAAGGACTGCTTTCTTAAAACAAACTAGACAATTTAGTAGTGATTTGGGTGATAATGTGGAGCCAAATTCTTGGTGGTTTCCTTCAGTTAGTTCCCTCTGCAGAGAACTATGTTCTGGTGACATTTCAGCACCATGAAATAGTCAGGGACAGATCCTGCTGAGAGCAGCTGCTCACGCTGCTCTACCTGGGGATTCCATCCGCTCGGGAGGACTGTCAGGTCATCGGAGGCAACAAAAATGCCAGGTAGGAGAAAATCCTCCTGCAATTCACTGGGATGGCAGATAAGGGATAAATCACCTGATTAACAATGGGAGGATTTCAACAGCTTAGCTCTGTCTCCATCTCATTAAAAAGACATTAGTTCTGTTATTTTTTCCCCTTCATTCCTGTCCTCTCATCTTTAGCTTGGGGATGAGGCAAGGACAGGCAGACGTTCCAGAACTGAATCAGCACAGAAAAAGGAGGAATTTCCATCACCCATTCCAACACATCTAGCCCTGGTGCGACACTGGGATGAAGGAAATCTGTTTCCCTTCTGAAAATGCTCAGAAGCATTTTGTCCCGAGGTTAAAGCACAGCTTCCACTGGAATGAGAGTAGGTAGGATTGACAGAGGTCTGCCCATCACCGCTGGGAAATACGCTGAGTCCCAGCAGTGTCAGCAGAGAACTCCAACTCGAGGGTGCGTGTAATGTCCGAGCAGAGCAGAGCAGTGCCTACATGCATTTAATCGGCTGCTAAACCAAGCATCATGTAAGAAAATGATCTCCAGCACCTGCTACATAGCCTGTTTTTACAGAGTTTTCCTCCTTCATTTTCATTTGTCAGATTGTTAGCCGTGTAGCTATCATACTTCAGCCTGTCTTGGGCTCCCTGGGCAAAACAATAATTTATAATCACAGATGGCACAGTGAGAGATCTGCCAGCTTCAGAAATTTGCTTTTTTTTTTTTCTTCTTTTTTTTTTAATTACAGAAATAAAAACTGAACCTGAGTGCAGTTCCCAGTTTACCTGCTCTCTGACCCTTTAAATTGAGGTTGAAACAGAAGCAGGTGTGTGTCTGCTGGGATAGCTGTTTGCTATCTGGTTCCTCTAGGCTCATGTCCCTTCCAACTGGTAAGTTTTGGGGGTTTCTAGTATTTTTTATGATTGCTCTCCTTTTTATTCTAAAGAAGAGGGGTGGCCCTCAAAAGTCACTATTTGGAGTAGGTTTGAGTGGTACACAAAGCACCGTGTGGGCTTTTCAGATGCATCTGATTTGCTATGTGTTTGTGACACTGAGTGGTTCGATTCACCTAAGGAAAAGGGTGATTTCCAAAAGAGCTCGTTAGGGTCTTTGTTTGGCTGCCCCCTTATTGGGAAGGGCTCTGGGGCCCCAGGAGTGCTTCTGTCAGTTGCTGCCTTGTCTGGGTTCTGGTATCATTCAGCCCTGAGCTCAGCTGGGCTTTTAAGAACTCTTATAATAGAATTTTTTTCTTAAACAGCTTCAAATGTGAATAGACAAGATAGACAAAGGAAAGGAGCAAAAAACAGGGGCACAAAAAAATGGTGTAACTGGCCCAGGGCTGTGCAGAACCGTTGGAAATAGGCCACATGTCTCTTAATTCCTTACTTAATGCCTTGCTCATTTACCTGTGTCTCTCCCTGTCCTCATCTCTGAGGTGATGTTGTGGTCTCCATCTGTCCCCAGTACAGACCAGTCCAGCTGAGGAGAGTTGGGGGGAAGCACGCTGCTCGCTCTGAGCTCCCTCGGCACTGAGTAAGAACAGCAGAGGCTGTATTTGGGTAGCTTTCTGCATTTTCAACTTTGTTTTTCTTCTTCAGGAAGTTTCTGATAAGGACTGATTTTATTACTTGTATACAAGAAAACTCTCAAGGTGCCAGTGTAAGGACCAGCTTGTCATTAAACTGCTGACCTGAACACAGGGACAGATCTTACAGCACGCTGCTGAAACTGGGGAAAAGGAGGAAAATAACAATGCCAAGAGGGACACTTCCCAACAGGTGGAAACTGAGGCAGCTGATCTTGCAGCCCTGACCCTGCAAACGTCCACATGTGGGCTTGATTTTGAGCATATGTGGTTGCTTAAAGCCTGTGATTTAAAGGATTACTCTTGCTTAAAATTAAATACACATGTATAGATACGGGGAACTGGATCCCCAGTCCCTTCTGGGTGTGAGTCGGCCACTTCTAACTTGGCAGCACCTCCATTCTCGTGTAATATTGCACAGTAAATACCAAAAAAATCTTATCAGCAATGTCTAGGGGGTTTTACAGCACCCAGCACAACAGATCCCTGCAATTATCTGGGCTCTCTGCTTTACTAGTACGGATTTAAGCTGTGTGGTTTCCATCCCTGTCACCTACCTGCACCTCTGGTGCCTCTGAACTTTAACTCTTCTTAGGAGCTGCTTCAGCCAGGGGGCAGAAATGGCATCTCTCCACATTGTATTCAGCTGCCCTGAAAGGCCTTTAATTCAACCCCCCCATTCTGTCACTTCTTTAGTTTTCGTGTGATGTGAGTAATTGCCTTGGGTCTCCTCTGAGGCCAGTGTAACGATTCCATGCAAGACTAAGAACCCCTTTCTCCTACCAGTTGAGGTGTGCTAGCAAGGAGGAGGACTTTGGCACTTGGCAGAAAATAATACCCCTCTCAACCCCCAGGTATTAAAAATTCGAAGCACAAATTTTATGTTCTCTTTTAAAACCCTTAAAACTGCATATTCTCTTTATTCATGTCTCTCTTCAAAACTCCTCCTACGTGTCTTCGACAATATCTTGGGATAATGAGTCCCACTGTCTTAACTATGAAATATTTTTTCCTCACAAAGCTTTTTTTAAAATCATGAAAAGTGAAAAAGTTACGATGCAACCCCACAGTACCTCTGCTTCAAGAGCTCCAGACTCTGCTCTGAGCTGGGTTGCTTGTGATCAGAATCATCTTCTCTTGGCAGCTTATCCCCAACTGCTCCTCCACAGAAACCAGAGATAGAAACACTGCACCAGGCTCTTGAACAAAACGGGGGAGTTGCATCATCTCCCCTCAACACTGGCTTTAGGTGCAAGGTGCTGCATTTTGTTTTTGAAGAACAGCTCTGAAGTGCCTGCATCTGTCGTGCCGGGAGTCTGGAGCAAATCATCATTTTCCCCGGTTCTCAAGCTGGTCAGTGGTGTGGGATTGATCAGCAGGAACCCTGTTACCAGCACAACTTCCCCATTAAAGAGAAAATGTTTCCCTCCTGCCTCATTTAAGGCAGGGACTGGGGAGCCTGTTTTCCTTGTAGCTTCCTCTGTCAGCCAGCCTCTGCGTCACTGAATAAATGTACCTAGCTCTGGATTTGTCTTGCCCAACTTTATTGCAGACATCAAGCTTTCAGAGTGAGCAGAGGCTCAGGCTCTCCAGCACTGCTGGAGGCTTTTCCTGTTTCTGCTGCTCCGGGCCCACCCGCTGCCCTCCCTGAGCAAGGGGATATGCTGCAGTAGTCTGGAGCGTGGAGGAGGGAATGGGAGAGGATGGGGAGCGATTTGGAGGGGTCAGCACAGGAGGCTGGGCTCGGGCTGGGCTGTTTTCTTTCTTGAGAGAATTTCAAGAGCTGCAACAGCAGCTGGGTCTGAGTCCATCGCCCTGGACCGCTGATTGTGGTCTGCACCCTGAGGACAGCAAACACACTCTCTACCTTTCTCTGTGAGCAGAGTGAAGCAGAACAAAGCAGCGGCAGAGCTTGGGCTTCGTGTCATCTTCCACCTGATGCAGGCCCCCTGTTAGGGCTTCCTTGCTGTTTTTCCCCCAGTGGCCGTCTTGGTTTTTTACCAAACCACCAGCATCGGTATAGGTGTAATGATGGGACCGGGTCCCAAAACTCATCTTTTCCTCCAGTTTTATTTTCCAGGGGGAATGAGGGTGTCTGGAAAACATCACACAGTCATCCTTTGGCAGGTTTGGAGCTGGAACTGAAGCTCTTCATCCACTGTCCGGGCTCCTGCACAGTGGGATGCTGTGAAGCTCAGCAGTGCTGGTAGTGCCTAACAAGCAGAAATCAGCCGTGTTGTGGGAGTGTTGTGTGCCGAGGGTTTTATGTAACGTGGGAGAATAGGGGAACCCAGTGTCTGGGGAGGGAAAATTGCTTATTCCATAATGACTGTTCCGCTGCCTAGAACAGAGTGGAATAATTAGGGTTTCTTTTCTCTTTAATTAGAAAATGGCAAACATAGATTAATCAATTACAAGTGCCTCTTTATACTGCAGTGCACTGCAATTAACATTACTTAAATGTGTTAACAAAGTAGGAGGCCTGTATTTGTAAAGCAGCTTCTTACTGCTTTTTCTTTCCCCAGTTTCCCGGCTCCCAACATGTCTGAACCCCTTCCGTTTTCCTTTCTGCTCTCGCCCCTGCTCCTGCTGCAGAAATTTTAACAGTTCCAGATGAGATTTTTTTTTTTTTTTTCTTTTCAACCATTCTATACCACATAGCGTTAGCAAAACTGCGCCTTCCAAAAAAGCCCTTTTGGCCGGGTCTGGAGGAATTACCCCGGGGGGGGGGGGAAGCAGAGTCAGGATATTCACTGGGGTCGCACACTACAATAGCGGAGTAAAACCCAGGAAATACAATAACTTGATTCATTACTTGTTTCTTACGCCACTGCCAAAAGCGTGATTAAGTCACAAAGAGTTCGATTAGGGACACTTGGTAACAAAAAGCCCAGCTCCATTGACACGGTCTATTTTCAGAGTACAGCTAGTGCCTGTGCC
>JANHFX010010307.1:30426-41385 GCA_027560015.1 Chloroceryle amazona | reverse complement strand
GGGACAGGGATGGGGCAGCCACCACCTCTCTGGGCAGCCTGGGCCAGGCTCTCCCCACCCTCAGCACCAACAATTTCCCCTGCTCTCTCATCTAAATCACTTTCCTTTAGTTTAGAACCTGTCCCAACAGGCCCTGTTCAAAAGTCTGTCCCCATCTTTCTTATAGGCCCTTTATGCACTGAAAGGCTTCAGTAAGGTCTCCCCGGTGTTGGTTTTTTCAACCTGCAGGGCTGTAGGGAACACCCTGTCTACGCTCATCACCTTCCTGGTGTCTTTGTGAACCGTGTGGTAGCCCCGTGTTGCCCTCCTGGACCCTGGAGTGCTGCTGGCACAGTTCAGACAGAGCATTGCTAATTTGGTGTGGTAACGGTGGATTTACGCAGCAATGATTGACCCTGTGATTGTAACAAGTATAAGAAGCATAGAAAAGATTTGGAAGTGAGCAGTCTTCAATCTGGGTGCTCAACAAAAAATAAATCTGGTCCCTTGTGCTGATTCTGCATTACAAGTTTGGATGGATTTTGACAAAAAAACCAAACCCGTGGTGACTGAAAAGAAACCTGTGGGGAAGGAGAGCGGTGTGTGCCCATGCCACTCTCCTGGCAGCACAACGTGGCCTGTCTGGCAGGTTTACAGCCATGGCAAGTGGCTATCAGGTTTCTGTAGGTGGTTGTCTGTTCCTTTCTTCTCTACTGTAATTTAAAGACACTTGGCACCTTGGATTGGTCCCAAGATGAAATAGGTAGAGCAGGAAGCGATATCGCTCACACGTTCCTCGCTACACGAAGCTAATGGAAAAACAGGTTTTGCTGTGAGGTCACGTCTTTGTCCGAGTGAAGACTAAGGCACAGTTCAGTGTTTCCTGCCCTGCCTCGTGGGAACGACCAGCACGATGTCGCCGGTTGCTTTGTTTTCCAGGGATCCCTCCAGCTCCAGTGCGTGGAAGGGGGGTTCGTGGTGCCACAGACACGAGCCTCCCCATCTTGCCAAGAGCATCCCCATTCTCTGAGAGGTGGTCCCAGTCATCTCCCATAGGTTGGCAACAGGTTGTTCCCCCCTTTGTACTGCCCTTGGTGGTGGCTGGTTGCAAGATGCTGTCTTTTAGGGGTGATGGGCACTGCATCAAATGAAACAGATGCTCCTTCCCAGAAAAGTCTCTCAGAGACTAGCCAAATATAGCAGCGACGTTCTGCTCTCTTGCAAAGCAGCTCCATTCAAATTCACAGCTGGTGCATTTCTACCTCCTGTATCTCCAGGCAGCTCCTCTGAGCCCCTCTTGCTCCTGCCCGAAGGATACGTGCTCAGGTTGCTGCTCCGACAGCATAAGGGGAATGGGCTGTTGGGCTCCAGCCCCACGTCATTTGAAGGGGAGAGGGCAGTGTGTCATCCAGCACATCTGCACTGCTTGGCTCCGTTGTAAAGTAGCTCATAAAACAGAAGTAATTTCTTGGAGAGTTTGTTTTGTGCCGCCCGTGTTCTGTTTTCTGCTGGCGCGTTTGCCTAAGACCTTAGACAAAAAGAAAAAGGACTTTTATGTTTTATTAAAAATTTTCTAGAACTGGGTAGGTGACAAAGACTCCATCTTTAATGTGCCACACGTGCTCTCCTCAGTGGCCTGGCTGCCAAAATCTGCCCTACCCAAGAGGGAGAACCCCCTGCACCCCACTGTGAGCATCTTCCGGTGGAGGACAGGGACTCTCCAGACCCCGAAGGTTGGTAGAGAGCAGGATCCTCTGTGCTTTGCTGTAAACGTGACCTGTAGGAAGCGGTTGGTTTCCACCTGATAATAAAGCCAAGCATGCACTGAACTACGTGCTGACCTGTGCTCCCGTGACACGAGCCCCACCAGCTTTCTCTATAGTTTTTTTAATGAGCCCAGCCATGCTAAGTTTGAGATGCAGCTGATTAGGGTGCTGCTGGCTGTATCAAGTATGTGGTTTCAGTTTGGGATCTTGCTGGCCATCCTCCCAGAAAAGAGGCTTTGAACTGGAGCAGCGGTATGTGGCTCACCACAGCTCTGCTGACACAAGAGTCGCCAGCCTTTGAGAGAAGAGGCAAAGAGCAGAGCTGCCTCCCTGCTCCTTTCATGCCGTTATGTCGTGAGGAAACAGGGACCACAGGAACACACCAGGTGGTAGGCTAAAGAGCTGTCTCTCCTCACAGATATTGGCTGGCTTGGAACAAAAGCTCATGTGGAAGGGGTTGCACTTTATATGCTCAAGGATGTGAACACGAGCAACTTTGTTGTAACGTCACAATTGATAAGGCTGAGGCAGCTGGTGCTTCACCGAGCAGTGAGGGGAATGGTCACGAGGGCGAGGGGAGAAGGAGACCAGAAGTTGGGATGCCAAAGGGTTGGTCGTGCTCTGGAAGAAAATAGGATACAGCAAATCAATAGGCGTGACTAGGAATGGGGCCGTGGGGTTCTAGGCAAGGATTTGATCTAGTGGTCCTCATCTTAGGATCACAGAATGTGCCTATGCATCCATTTTCTACTCTGTAGAAAGAGGACAGAAGGATTTCCCTTGAAAAAAGTTTGTGGCATATCATTGATGAAGTAGACTCAAGTGTTGGAGAGAAAAAATACACTGTGCTGTTTTATTTCTTGTCGCGATGCGGATTTTCCACTGTGCGGTTAAGATGAACTTGTGTTTATCCTCCTAGAAATCAAAAGGCAAACTGAATCAACACGTGAATGTAAATAGGGTAAAATCAAATGTTGTTGCCTGTTCAGCAGTAACATGTGCTCGCCATATCATCTAGCTTATGTATGTTTAAGTAGCTGCTGTTGGTCATAATGTGCGTTCAGATAATAACTTAATTGGAAGGGGGTTATGCTTGGGGAGATTAACTTTGCAGTGTTGAATGTTTTCAATTTCCTGGAAACATGTTCAATGCAGCAACTCCTGGATAGGCCTCTGTCAGTTCAAAAGAAAAAAGGCTGGTGAAGATAAAAAAAAAAAAAGCTGTTGAAGGTAAAAATCTCTTTAAGATACATTTCAAACCTCTCACATAGGAGAAGGGCGGATCAGATCAGCGTAACCTGGGCAGCGACGATGGATTTTTCTGAGTATTGAGTGTTTCGTTGCAGGCGTGTTGAACTAAAAATCTCTGTTTCTTAAACAGGAAACATTTACTAAAGCTGTAACTTGCAACTAACAAACATAAATAGACTTGCACATAGCTCGAGTTCCAGCTTTGACTTCTTTGTTTACCAGGAATTTGTCAGACAACTGTCTAGGGCTCTAATATAAGCCATAGAGACTTCAGGCAGCTACATAATATATTGCTAGAAAAACTTTGTGCGAGGCATCTCCTGTCCAGAAATTCACAGCCTGCTCCAGTGCTTCGTGTTTCTAACCATAACCACGCTGAAAATCTCACCTTATTTAGCAGCTTGTGAAAGTGTTTTAACTGCAACAGGGCACCCAGAGAATACCTGGTGGTGCCCCAGTTGTGCGCTCTCCTGAGTGTGCCATCACCGCTTCCCTTCCCCTAATAAAAAGCCCCTCAGTTCAGAGTGCAGCTCCCCAGCACTAATGGAAGTCTGTAGATTTTTACATCATTTAATTCTGGTGAGGATGCCTGTGCCTGGGTCCTGTGCTTGGAGGCCTCTGTGAGTGTTCGGGTGTTTTTTACCGCTGCTGGGTTACAACAATCCACTCCCCTCTCCCAAAGACGAGCGATCGCTTCGGCTGGAATGAGAAGAAGCCTTTTGCCAAGCAGGTAAAGACCTGGCAGATGAGTTTGGGAAAGGAGCAGGTTTGCCTGGATGCTGAGGGTGGTGCTGCCTTTGCAGGCATGGATGTGTAACAAGTGCAGCTCTATTCAGCCGTTTTAATGAGGAAGCTGAGGCTAAAAGGCTGATGGGGGATGGGAAGGCACGCACAAGTCTAGCAAATCCTTTGAACAGTTTGGACCAGCCACTGAAATGTATTTAACCGTTAGATATGAAACTCCAGCCTTTCTCCCCACCCCCCCTCTTTTCAATTAACAGTTGGTCCCCAGGCTAACAGGCTGCTGATTCACTCACAGCAGCCATACAACCGATGCTTCATAAAGTCTCTGTGTTAATCTAATCCCTAAATAGCCCTGGTCTCCATCACAGTCGCAGCGACGATTTCGGTTCCAAATTGTAATTTTATTCTTGTAGCCTTTGAAAAGTCAATCGGTTCCTGGAGGCGTTGCCTGCCTGTTGGGCAGCTCGGGTAGAAAAGGGCTGTTGTAAACCAAATTTAACGTGCCCTTCGGTATGGACGGGGCATGACCCAAAGCCTGCTGAAGTCAGAGAGGCTTTCCGAGAGCTCGGAGCGGGCTTTTGGAGCGGGGCTGTCGCAGACTATTCTCAGTTTCTGTCTATATATTTAGATGGGATTCTGTGCCTCTATTAGGGCCTTTCACTGCTCCTCATAACCAGAGTAGCTGAGCAACTCTGCATTCTTTGCATCCTTGCCCAAATTTGCACTTTTATTCCCGGAAGCCATGCTAAAGTGCAGAGCTGGTGTGAAGGGAATGAGTTTGCAGATTTTGCTGTGTGAGCTGGCTGCCTGGTGGCATTGTACACTAAAATAAAAAACTCCAGGCTATTTTTAGAACTAGAGCATTCTCAAAAGCTTCCTGCCTTGATTTCCCTACCTCCCCCACCATTGTTCAGTACTCCGGGCTGCACTGTTGATTCCAGAGTAGCCCCAAAAGCACACCTGCCCCAGAGGAAAAAAAAAATCAATTTCTATGGGTTGGGCTCTTGCAATATGTGGGTGCACCCATAGCTCTGCGAGCCAGCTCTGCAAGGCTGTTAATTCACCGGCCTTCATCTCAACAGTTTCAGGAGAATTTTACTACCCTGAATCCAGGCTGAGGGGAGCATTTCCAAGCAAGACAATACTTTTTGCCTGTGACCTTTGGACAAGATGTAAGCAATTTTCACTTACTATTCCAGGCTTCTTTCTCTCTCATGAACCCTTCCTGGTAAGCGGGAGGCTTTCGGCATAGCTCTGAAATCCCTTGGAGTAACACCTGCAAATGCCTGCTGGACACCACAAGTTGTTCTCCATAAGAGACAATCTCAGCTGAGGACTCAGGAGCTTCCTGGTATGAGATGGCTAAAAGCTTTTCAAAGCTTTGCAGAGCTCTTTGGATCAGTTATTTGGTAGCTATTGTGGTGGTCTCTGCGGAGCAATTGTCTTGATCTAGGGTGGAGTGGACACCAGCCAGATTGTCCTGGAGCTCCACTGCTCATTCCCTGGCTGTAGCAATCTGCAGCTTTTGAGGTTTCAAAACCTCGACACTGAGTTGAAAGCATGGTTAGTGTAGTGAAGGACAGGGTATATTTGGAGTGAGAGTGAGAATTTCCAAACAAATTAGCCAAAAGGTAGAAGAGTGAAGATAAAAATGACGGTAAAATCCATCTGGTCCTTCAGCCCATCTTTCTGAACAGCGCAGGTTGGTTTCCAGTTTTCTCTGGCTTTGTCCAGCCATGTCTTAAATATCACAAGAGCTTAAGCTTCAAATTACTTGCGCAGCTTGTCCAACCAGGTCTTAAATATTTAGAACTTAAACGTGCAATCCTTGAGTAGCTGGATGCTGCCGTGGCGCGTCTGGGGGTCCTGAGCCGTGGTGGCTGGAGACACCCGCCTGGGTCCCTTCAGTGGGAAGGCAGCTGGCAGGAAACGGGCCCCTTCCTCAGGGTACGAAGAAGTATTTCCTTGAGCGCAGGGATTAACAAAGCCGGTTTCCCACAGTTTTGTGTCTTGTTGCGCCAATTGTTAATTGCGATTGAAGCTTTTCCCACAACTGGGGCATTGGACATCTCCCTTCCCCCTTCTTCCCCCGTGAAGTCTCTGGTAGCCAGTGAGGGGTGATGGGATGCTGGAAGTTTTGAGTGGTTTTCAGGGTCTCACAGAGGTGCAGTGATGGGTGGCTGAGGCATTACATATCTCTCAAATGCAGCTGAAGGTGCCCAGGGAATTAAACTGGTCAGAAATGTGCTCACGCCACAGCCGTGCACGTACCGTGTGGTTGTAGGAATGTCACCTTGTTCCATCAGGCTAAAATCACTAAGGATGGATTTGAAAATCATGGCAGACATCAGCAACCTTATTGAGTTTGAGTTAGCTGAGAGGTTTGGGTGGGTTTTTTGTTTTCATTTCGTTTCGTGGTGGATTTTTGTTTTATGTAGAGGCCAGTCTTGAATTTCTGGATGAAAAGCATGCAGGATTAAATTCAGCTAATCTTGAAATGAGGATTGTGAGTATTATCTTGTCTTCCTTAGTACAGGCAGAGCAGGACCAAAGTCCTGATTTTTGGTTTATGATCTAGCCAAGCTGTTAGTTCCTTGATATTGGCCATTGGCTTGTGGATCAAGCCTCAAGATCTCTCTTTCCCAACTGTTACCCGGGGATAAAAGATCCACTGTGTTTTAGCTAAAATTAAAACTGGGCTAAGACAGTGCAGGTTCCCAGAAGAAGACCCTTGGTGTCTAGATAGTGATGGACAAAGCTGCTGTGCTGTACGGGGAGATGTAAGCTAGAAATCCCCGAGCAAATCTCTCGATGCACTGGCTCAAACTGGGGCAAGTTCCCGGTTCATGTAAGGCCTTTCCTCTTATGGCTGCACACAAGATAAACTGACAATTAGAAAAGACAATCAATTTGTGGCTGCTCTGGTTTGAGTTTCCATCTGATGTAACTGCAATCTGGAAGACAAATCTTAATTTAGGACTACAAAGGGATTGTTCTCTCAGAAGATAACGTGCCGCCAGCCAAGCGCTTATCTTCCGTGAAAATTGATTGTCCCGTTTAGTGATGTCTCTCTTTTCCCATAGCTGCTTCAGAAGGAGCTGCTGAGAAGCAAACTAAATCGAGGTGGTGGATGCTGGGATTGTTGCTGTGAAGGAACCGTTCACCATCCCACCGCTTCTCCCTTCACCGTTGTAGGCTGCCTAAAAATTGCTTCTTTGCCATGGCACGATAGAGGTGTTTGAATCTCTGTTCTTCTCTCATTTCCAGTGAATGGTATGAAAAGGCAAAATCCTGGTTTAAAAAATGCAGTGCTCTCATGTTAGGAAGCGGTTGGAGGTGAAATTTCCCGTGGCAAATGAGGTAGAGGGCAGCCTCTGATGAGCTGCTTCATCGTCAACCCTGGTGTCATTTATCCTTTTCCTTTTCATTTGCTCCACTCCCCAGATCCCAGTTACTTTCTCCCCCAGACCTCACTTGGCTGCTGCCTTCATAACACCTTCTCCTCTCTCTTCTCCTAATAAATGGCCCCAAACAAGTCTTCTGACTAAGCTAACAAATCCCATTCTTCACTATTCTTCTGGTTCCTGCACTAGCAAGAGATCTTGGAGCAGCTGTCAGATATTTATGCAAGTCCTTTTCTAGTTCAAGTTCAGTTTTTATCAAAAAAAAAACCCCAAAACGGAGGGGTGGGGGTGAGAAAAATCATCTTGGAAACCTTAACCCATTATTGAGAGCTCCCTGCTGGTTTTTCCCGCTCATTGGCAATAGTCAGTGTGAGGTGTAGTGACAAAAGGCGCTGTTGGAACTGAACATGCTGGAGGAGGCTGCAAGCGGAGGGTGGGAGATGCTGAGTTGCCTCTCTACAAACCCTGCCCGAGCTGCGCGGTCGAGTTAATCATCGTCTCCCTTGGAGGCCAACCCGCAGCCAGCTCCAGCCAGACAATACAGGAGACTCTTCACAGCCCTACTTATTTAGCAATGTTCAGGGTTTAACATCCAGAGCGGCAGACGGGGAGGATGGTGCACACTGGGGAGGGCAGCAGGCAGAGCAGGGTTGGGAACAGGCTGTTGGAGGCTTGTTTCTGCCTGCACTTAACCTCCCGGCTGGACTGGAGCTAACACCGTGCTCAGCCCCAGCCCTGGGTGCTCCCCTGGCGTTGTATCACGAGTAGGGCTTCAGAGGGGTGAGGCATGGCAGAGAAAGCCGCAGCATCGCTCTCTGTACAGGCCCGGAGAGAGGAGTATGGTGGTGTCTTTCCCTCCAGTTAGTGTCTTAAATATTAAACGGTGAAGTTTCCGAGGGCGCTGAAGCACAAGCACAGTTGAGTTCGTGGTGAGGGGATGGGGGATATCTTTTCTGCTGAGCCCGCCGGGGCTGGCACAAACAGGTCCTGCACACAGGTATTTCAGGACAGGGTCAGGGACTAGAAGCATCCAGTCACCTGTGCTTTGACAAGCCCAAGATGTAGGAGGTGCAGTGGTATCAAGGGACTTTCAATCCCCGTAGCTCTAGGGTTGTATCAGCTGCAGGTCAACCTGTGGCCCAGCGACCAGAGGCTGTCACCCCCAGAGAGCTTTCCCGTTTGCTTTTATATGTTTTGGATTCTGCTCTATTCACTCGAACAAGGCTCATGTTATTTAGGCCTTGACAATTAATAGTTTTTCCCTGAGAATAATTTTTCTAGCTTCTGAAAAATCACGGGGAAAAATGATTCGCGTGTTAAATGTTCTTGTCAGTACCTTAACCAGAATATTTAATACACTAACTTCAGGATCCGTGACTTGTTATGGTAACAAAAAGAAAAAAATACCAAATGACACTATTGCAAAACAAATTCCTGTAACTATTGGCTAGAAAAGTTTCAAGAGACTTTCTCAAGAGTAAAGTGAGGAGGCTGCTGTGTCATTCCTTTTTTTTTTTTTTTTTGTTCAAAGAGCTGCTGTGCAAATTAAGTTGTATCTTGCTGGCTGATTCCTGCTCACCTTATTTCACACCTCGTGCTGAGGTCATCCTGTGAGGTGTGAGAGGCTGAGCTGGGAATGATCTTCCTGCCTGTAAACAGGGGAAAGATCTTCCTGAGGATCCTTCCACAGCGCGCACACACAAAAATAAAAGAGGCAAATTCATGATTCATGAAGGCTCTGGCCGTAGATCTTGCAAAGAAATGCTTGGCAGCTTTAGAGAATAGCTGGGTTTATTTTAACCTTTAAGAATGACACCAATTTCACAGCTGTTAATGCTATGTGGCTCCTACGCTTTCCAATGCAAATTGCACATGAAGGGCTCATGCATTTTGATGAAGGGGGGGGATGAGGCAGAATCTCCATATTAATGTGCCAATATCTTTGTTCTGAAGTGTTTAATTTTATGCTTTAATGAGAGATCCTCTTTCTGGTTAAGGCAAGCCTTTGCAAGAAACTATTTAGATATTTGCTGGTGTCATCAAGCTCCGGAGCAGGGGGGAGGGTAATACTTATTCCAAGTGCTGGGGAGCTGGGGAGGGTCTGTGGCAGTGACTTTTGAGGTGGGAGTCCCATGTAGGTGGGGAAGTCCTTGAGTAAAAGTCTTACCGAAAGCCCCTCAAAATCAGGTTGGGGATTAACTCGCCACAGCCAAAAGAATTAGGGCTTTTGGGTCAGCCTCCTACTGAGTTGTTGTCTGCAGGGTGGAAAGTAGATGTGATGGGTGTCCAAGCACTCAGATCTTGGGGGGATTCCTCCCTCTCTTCACCTGTGCCAGCGTCTCTGAGCTCTGATGGCTCTCAGTCCAGGTGCACGGCTCCGTCCCTGCGCGCAGAACCTGGCCTTCTATCCCCGTGTGCATCCTCCAGAATACATTAGTCATCAGCACGATGTGGGGTAACCTGCCAAAGCCTATTGCTGTGTGTAAACGCAACTTCCTCACTTCCACGGGCCACGTCCTGCTTCTGTAACTCCTCTTGGCTAGTGCTTTAGGGTTGGGACTGGGACTGGCACATATACCTGCTGAATGGAAGGATTAAAAAACCTCTGACTCTGTTTTTCAAGTACAAACCCGGTCCAAGCCAGCAATATCCGTGTTTGGTTAGGTGGAGTGTAGCTGTCATCCTGCCACAGCAGTGCCTTTAAAGGGCTCTTTCACTTTGCACGATGAGTATTTTCACTGCCCGGATCAGGCCGAGGTACCAGGAATTGAGTGCTGAAAGTTCTTTATGTATCTGATCTGCAATGCACATTTGGTTCTAATCAAAATCCCATTGAAACAGGCAGCCGGGATTTAGCGCATAGGATTAGAAGTAATCCTGGGTTATTATTAGTAATCACTTTTCATCATGCGTTGCATTTACAAGATACAAAACCATCCCAGCAGAAACATACTAAAATACATAATTCCCTTTATGAAAAAAAAGAAATCAGATTGTGGGAAGTGAATAAATCATGTAACGCAGTAGCAGGAGAAGACCTTTAACTGGCCTTCTTTTATGTTTCCGATTGACTCAAACGGAGCAGAAGGCAACAGCCACAGCCTGATGCTGGGCATTGAACAACCATACCTTAAACATCCAGCGTTTGTGACACAAAGAAACCCTTTCTGACTTTTTACATATAAGGCAGAGATACCAAACCCCTTTGCTTAATATGAAGATTTTGAGCAGGTTTTTTTTGTTGCTTCTGTTGCCAGGTTTGTGGAGCGAAGGCCAAAGCCTTCCAAGCTGGATCCAAGTGGCTTTGTTGGGGCAGACACCCAGGTAACTTAAATTGTATCCTGCCTTTTGGAACAAGTTCTGACATCACTTGCACCGGCACAGCCAGGGTTATTCATTTGGGCTAAGCAAATTAAAAGGTTCTGCTTAGCCTCTCCCTTGCTTTGCTTTTATATTGTCAGGGTAATTGAAGCTGCTCCTGGTTTATAACTCGATGATGGGGAATTGCATCCAGGCAGCGTGTAGTGACGCATCAGAGTAATGGCAGAGATGAAGGGCGACTGTTGCATCGGCGGTTATACTAATGTACACCTGCTGAGGATCTGGTCCGGCCAGATGTGTGCTGGCGAGCTGTCAAGGCCTTGAGACGGCACAGGTTTGATCCTTACAACACAGAGTGTTGCCTCTGAGGTACAGCGTATGTTAAAGCCAGGGTCACAGAATCTTCATCAAACCCAACTGCTCCCCCAGCACTGCCAGGGCACCGCTGACCCCTGGCCCTCAGCACCACAGCTCCACGGGGGGCTTGGAAACCC
>JANHFX010010307.1:16215-26633 GCA_027560015.1 Chloroceryle amazona | reverse complement strand
TGTGGGGTGTTTGTACACCGGCTCGGTGTTGCGCACACGTGCCCTGGCAGGCTGGAGCCAGCGCTGCCCATCCGCACACCCAGGTACGTTCTCTCGGCCACCCTGGGGGACGGGGGGTCCAGTGCTGAGCTGACTGGGAATCCTTGCTGCCAGCCCCCCTACCACACAGAAATGCCCCTTCCCTTTACCCGAGCTGCCGTAGCCCTGGGATGACTGCTGAACGGATGGGAAAAGAGCTTTTCTGAAAGGGCAGGTGATATTTTCTGGGGGTGGGGGAAGACTTAACACTGCACTGTCATTTCCTCAAGCTCGGCTCTCCATAGGAAGTCCCCCCCCCCCCCCTTTCCCACCACCTCTCCAAAGATTAACTTTTGGGTTATTGTTGTTTGGCAGGTACTTTTAATTGGCTGGAAAATATTCTTCCTGTGAAGTTGCAGTTTTCTGGGGCTTGAATGAGTCCAGTCTGCCATTGGCTCTGCCCAGCGCCTGCCGATTGGCTCGGCAGCCCGCGGGGGGACCGATAAGGGCGGCTATAAAAGCCCTGGGCGCTGCTCCTGGTCCCCCAGCGAGCAGGAGCCAGCGGGGCCAGGCACCGCCCGTCCGAGCCCCGCAGACTCCTTTCTGCCTCCCGAGGAGCGCCTGTCCAGATCCACGTCTTTGCTGAAGCCGGAGTGGAAGAGGAGAGAGAGAAACACGCACACATACACCAAAAAAAAAAAAACCAAAACCAACAACCAAACAAAAAAAAAACCCAACCAAAAAAAAACCAACCAAAAAAAAAAAATCAACCCACCCAAAAAAACCACACTTAGCGGAAACTTGTCAGAGAATGCTCCTAAAGTCTGGTTTTCTCCTGCTGCTGGTGATCAGTGCGTCTGCATCTTACGAAGCTGAACAGAATGACTCTGTGAGCCCCAGGAAACCCAGGGTTGCAGCCCAGAACTCAGGTAACACCAGACAGGAGGGCTCTGAGCCTGACCTCGCATCTCTTAAACTGCTTCAGATCTCTCCGCTGCTGGCTTTTTAATTCTCTCTTTTTTCTTTTTTTTTTTTTCTTTTTTTTTTCTTTCTTTATTTTTTTTTTCTTTTTTTTTTCTTATAAACTTAATGGCTGGTAGGGACAAATATTGATTTAAGGGTCTGATTCAGGAAGAGATTGGTGCATAGCTGGAGAAGAAACCTTCTCCGTTCCGGAGCTGGGTCAGGGAACTGGTGTCTGATCTGCTTGCAGGATGCAATCCATTCTCCCTCCTCCTCCCCCACCTACTAAATGAGTTCCATGTACTTTTTTTTTTCTTTTTCTTTCCCCTGCTTGCATGTATCTTTCTCCGTTCTCCAGTTGCAGTCCCACTTTGGTGTTAAATTCTTTGCTTTTTAGGAAGTTGATAAAATCCGTGGAAATTTGACTGAACCATTGTTCTGCCAAACATCTGTCTATTCAGAGAGGGGGAGAGAGATCTGTGACTTTGAAGAATGCAGTAACCTAGAAACTGTCCACTGCTAGCATTTATTTTCAAAACCTGATTGTTATCAGTTAGCTGGTACCATAAAAATACGATTGTGACATTTAGCAAACTTGCTTTTACAATGGATTAAAAAAAGATGAATTGCTGGCAAGTCAGCTCTGGATGTCTCTACTTTGTGCACGAGAGATGCTGAGATAAGTTGGACGCATTGTCTTGAACAATAGAAATTAAAGATCTGTCTTCTAGTATACCGAAAAGATAGGAGGTCTCTAATTTGGAGCTCATTAACAGATGTCTTATTTTAGATCTGCAAGGCTCTGCAGCATTATATGAGGGTGTTTGCTCAATTTCCTTTTGTATTTGGTTGCTATAGAAACATAGGGTCTCACTATTGCACCGTGCCTAAAACAATAAAAGCTGAATGCATACTAAGTCTGCTGAAAGCAAAGTTATAATTTGAACCTGTGGAAACGTAATTATGGGAATGACTGGCGTGATGGGAGGTTATGAACTGGGGAGAGGATGATTTTACCAAATATTTCTCCCTTCGGGCAGGTAAGCAAGAGCGGAGAATGGGGAGGGGTTAATTGGGTGATTTTGGTTTGGTTGGGTTTTAATATATTCTTTTTTTTCCTCTTCTTCTGTAAAGATCCTGTTTATATAGAGACGTTTTTAGGCTGCAGTTTAGCTCTTAATGAGGTGTGTGCTCTCTTCCACTAAATGCAAATCCTCACTTTTCCCACACCTGGGATCCTGGTGGGAGACATGGGCTTTGCAGATCTGCCAGAAGGATGTCTGGTGGCATGAGCTGCCAAAGTAGTGAATGTACCTTGCACAGTCACAGAAGGGGACTGATGTTCAGCTTACCCCAAAACGGTTAATCCCGACTAATTTCAGGGCAGTCCTGTGGCAATACTGCTGATTCATTGTTAAAATGTGTAGTATCTGCATGAAAAAAGGTGGAATGACATGGATACCCTTCTGTGCAGCCTGACTGCTGCCTCGGCAATTTTAATTATACATGGTCAGCTCCATTACTTTTAACTTTCTCTGCCCAAACGTCCCTTCTCTTTGCAAATCTTCAGCAGTACGACCTTTCATGGTAGTGCTTGCAAACTGCTTTAGTACCGGGCTAGAATTTAGCATCAAGCTGCTCGTTCAAGTCCTTTGGGGTACTGATAATTGCCTCCCAACCTAAAACCTTATTTCTAGACACTTTATGATTTTTAGCAAAGCACGGATCCCCCCAGAGCTGGCAAAACCAGCACTTCCTTGCACCGAGCGTGAATTTCATGCCAGCTTCTTGGCAATCACTATTGCTTCAGCCCCATTTCCCAGGGAGGTCTGTGAGCCATTCTGCCAAGCTGCTCCGACCTCCCTTCGCTCTAAGACTGTGCCTAAGCCCGCACTGCCCAGTGCTCCTCATGGGCCCATTCCTTCCACCTTCTTTAGAGGAACTCTGAACACGGCTGTAAATTCATGGGATGGGAATGAGGTTGGGATGGGCCTGTAAGTCTCCCTGTAGCCAATGACTATCAGATTTTGCTTCTCTCCTAAATCGATGGAAGGTTTTGGACACTGTTTCTCAATTTGCCAGTGATCTGTTGCACGACTTCAGTTAATGACTCCCTTTGGCAGTGCCTTTGGCCTCTCTCCTCCAGTCCTGAAAAGCAATAAGGCTGCTGCCGGACTGCAGTTGAGCGTGAGCTGTCTTGGCACTGGAGAAGGAGGGCTCTGAGGTGCAGGGCACCGGGGAGCGGTGCGTCCGTAACGCTGTGCCTGTGCCTCTTTCCACAGCCGAGGTGGTTCGCTGTCTGAACAGTGCCCTCCAGGTGGGCTGCGGGGCCTTTGCCTGCCTGGAGAACTCCACGTGCGACACAGATGGCATGTACGACATCTGCAAGTCCTTCCTGTACAGTGCTGCTAAATTTGACACTCAGGTACGGTGTGAGTATAAAGGGGGTGTGAATAACAGCTCGCCGTGAGAGCTCCCTTTTCGTGCCCCGCTTCAATACAGCACTTCTGCAAGTCCTGCCGCACTAAAGCACGTGCTGAAATGCTTTGCTGAATGGATGTCTTAATTTCTCTGTCCTCACAGAGGTGGGCTGGATGGGCTTAACCCTTCCTTTCTTGCAGCCCTTCCTGCTGCTCAGCTACTCCTCTGAACCGTGAGTTTGGGTTTTGGCTGCAATCGCCTCCTTCGCTGTTCTTTTCTGCCGTACATTTTCCACATGCTGTATGCTGTGTGTCAGGACTTGGCAAGGAGCGGTTCACGGGGCGGAGAGCTGAATTTCCTCTTCAGGAGGAAATAGAAATGTTCTAACAAAGTAAGTCTTCTGACTGTGTGACCTGTCAGGGATTTGCATTGGAAGTCATCGGGCCGGGGAATGCACAGACAGATCTGGCTCTCCAGAGCTGCAGCTGCTAGCAGCAGAATAAGTAGGGTAGTACCTGATATTATCCGAGCCCTTGGCAGAGCCCCATTCCTTCCCACTTTCTACCCAAACCATGCACAACCCTCTTCTTCCCTGCGCTCGTGCTCCCAAGGACAAACTTAAAAGCTCTTAAAGCATCTTGAGGTCTGGTGAACCAGATCCATTAAACTGCTGGTATGTGCTGCGTAGTCCAGCCCCATCCCGGAGGGCAGAACTGGCCCATCTCTGAGCTGGTGCTTTTAGATCTGTTCACTCAAAGACAAGACCTCCATTGCCTCAATCTTTTGGGAGTGGGAGCTCGCTGCTGTCTTTGGACTGCGCGCATCCCCACAGAAATTGCTGCAGGTGATAATGATGCACCAATAGTCACAGTTAATAATAATAGTGATAGCATTTAGGGTCTAGTTCCCTGCCATGTTTGATCAGGGACCTCCAGCAGACCTGTAATCGCAGCAAGGGTGATTAACAGCAGCCAGCCATGGCAGAAGATCTGTTAATAGCCCTTGCTAGGAAATCTGTTGCAGTTTTCCTTCTGTTTCCAGGGAAAAGCTTTTGTAAAAGAAAGCTTGAAATGCATTGCAAACGGGGTCACATCCAAGGTGTTCCTCGCCATCCGGAGGTGCTCCACCTTCCAAAGAATGATCTCCGAAGTGCAAGAGGAGTGCTACAGCAAGCTGGACATGTGCGGCATTGCGAAACGAAATCCCGAAGCCATCACCGAGGTTGTCCAGCTTCCAAATCAGTTCTCAAACCGGTACGTGGAGCTTTCCTCAGCTCAAATGCATCAAATGGAAAAATGCAAAGCCCTGAGAAAGCAAAGGGAGGAAGCGGGTTAACTGGCTCCTTACAGGTCCTAATGTAGCTCAGCCTAAGCAACGCCCTCTGCCTTTACAAATCCCTGTGAAGTTTTACCAACCTTCTTCTGATTCTCTTTTGGTAGACACACTATAAACATCTCCAGAGGAGAGCCGTAAAATTAACTAGACATGCATTACCTCAAAGCCTGGAGTTGGTTTAAATGTTAGTTCTTTTAGTTCAGATGCATTCTAATGGTGAACGGAGCTTTTCAATACCAAACCAGTTTGATTAGTGTAGCCTCGCTGGCACACTGAGCACTTCAGAGCTTCTCAGCCTATTGCAACTTGATTCACTTCTTCAGGGCACAGAATCCCCCTCCTTGGGTCAGCATGGCACTCAGCAATGAGGCCTTTCCCTCTGACTTACCGGGCTGTGCTATTTAGTGTAGGAAGGCTTAAAGGGAGCCAGCAGATGTGCTCCTCTATAACCTTACTTCTCCATGATCCAGTAGTTCATGTTTCTAGGGATAGTCTGGTGTTCTTAATGGTCTCTTTCAGGGTTCTCTTCACCCCTGTTCCTTCAAGGTAGCAAAGGCTGCCCGCAGAAACGAGCACATCACACTGCTCTCTGGCACCTTTCTCTGAGCACAGGACTGCCCTGTCCCCATCCTTCAAGGACAAGGGACAGAGGGAGGCTTCAGGGAGCTACTGCAGTCTGCGCAGTCACGCTGCAAAGGCAGGGATTTCTCCCTCTAAATCCTGGAACAATCAGTGCTGAGTCTTGTGATTGGGATAAAAGGGATCTTTTTGAGCAGTTTGAGTAAATATGCTCTAGAATTTGAGTGCAAACAGACCATGCTGCAGTTGAATATGTTGGCTGACTGTGGTGAATGCTACAGCTCCTCTGGGGTGGCTGTTTGACTTGATCTAGATGCAGCTGAAGCCTCCAGACCTATCCCAGGACGGGTGTGCAAGTGATAGGGAGATGTTTCATCTCTGACCAGAATAAACTTATTATATAAAACTCTATTTTAGATACTACATCCAGAAAACTATACTTGTGGGAAGGCAAAATCGATACTTGTGTGTCTTTGCCCTCTTCCTCCAAGGAAATTTGGAAGAGGTTGGCTTCAGCATCCCCCCGAGGGCTGGAACAGGGAGCAGGCAGCGCTGTGGCATCAGTGTTTTACAGGCTGGAAGAGCAGTTCAAGTAAACGTGATGGCTTGTGGAGTTAGACAGCCCTCGGTGGGGCAGCCAGGGCCTCGTGGTGAAGGGGGCACATGTGGACACTGGAGCGAGGGAGGATGCAGGGGTAACAGCAGTGGTGTGATAGCGTGTTGGGGACATTTCTCTCCAGGACACCAAGCCTAAAACTGGAGCCTCTGTCTTCCCAGCACGGAGGGAACTCCTCCCCCCCAGCCCCGTGTCAAAGCCAGAGGATATTATGACATGTTGAGTAACAAAAGCAGCAGGATTTCCCAGCTAATAGTTTACACTGAGGTCTCCTAAGGCATCCTGCTTTCCCAGCCCCTGTCCCAACATAGCCACAGAATAAGAATGTGCCACTTGGCCTGGGACACTGAGAGGAAGTAGTTAAAGGTCATAGCATCTTCCTGTGATTTAATCTCGTGGCAGGAGCAGGAGAGGAAAGCTTGGTGCCTTTGCTTGCAGTCTAGCTACTGGAAGGCAGTAGCAAGGCGTGTGATTGCGGCTCCAGCCATGGAAACCACCAAGCTGTGTTTGTAGGAAGGAGGTGCTGGCAGCACGGCAGAGGAAGGTGGATAGGATCTGCTCCTCCTGTCCAGTGAGATGGGGGCTGATGTAAGCTGGGTGCATGGCTCACGCAGATGTGTTCATCATCAACTACCGTGCACGCTTTGGACCTTGATATTAGCGCTGCCCCAACTGTGCTTGCGCCGTGCCAAAACCTGGTCTTTTGTACTTCAAGCGCAGCAGAGGCTTTAACCTCACCTGACCTCCCCTGGCTGCTCTAAAGGCCAGAGCTGAGAGTTAGGAAAGGAGTCTGAACGTGAACTCTCATTTCCCTCTTCCTTCCCCTCCTCCACCTGCGGGTTATTCTCTTCTCTGCTCCTGTGGAAAAATGTCACGGTGACCTTAAAGCCTTAAAATAAGTTCCCCAGCATCCTTTCAGGCAGGAGTATCCCAGTAAATATGGGACTGCTCCTCTTTTCCCAACTTTCTGTCCTTAGGAAGATGCCCTCTTGTGCTGTGGGGTCCCACCTGCCAGCTGCGCTGTCCCTGCCTGAGGGCTGTGCTGTGTGGCCTTGTGGAGGAGCCTTCCTTTGAGTCCTCCTCTCCACTCAGCTCGAGCAGCACTGGAGGCACAGACCAGCACGATTTCCTGGCTCCCTCCTGGAGCGAGGAACGCGTACTGGAGGCTGCTGAGCAGTGGAAACGTGGGAGGTGGGCATACAACGGGGCAAAGAGTAAGGTCCTTGCTTGTGATTTAATGCATGGTCCACTCACGGGAAGTGACAACTGGTTGTACGTGCTAAAGATCTGTCCCCAGGGAATACAGGCATCTGTCAGGCTCTGACTTGGGCTCAGCTTCCTTCTCCCTCTTGCTGAAGGCTGCGCATGGAGGGAAAGGGTGAGGGATGAAAGGGAATTGGTGCCACGGGGATGGACGTGGTCATAGGAAGGGTCTCGGAGCAGTGGTCTCTTCACTCTGTTACCCTGGGTGGTGATGGGTGGTGTCTCTATTAAAAATATGCAATTATTTTTCTTCCTAAAGTTGTAGAAACTCGGGTCGTTTAGCAGAGAGTAAAACACGCACGTAAGGCAATTGCTACACCTTGACTCATCTCTCTCACCTTATTCCCAACCCACCACTGCAACACCAACACTTAGAGCGTTATCTTTTAGGGCAACTCAATCAGCAGTTGTCTGGATCGTGCTCCTTCCATGTGCCACAGGCACAGCACCTCCAGGGCATCCGTTACATGCGGTGAGAATTTGTACATTGTACTTTGGGCACAGCCCGAAGGATTTCAAAGTGTGATTCTCTTAGATGTGTTGCTTGGACCGGTCTCCTGGCGTGAGACCGGCACCTACCGTGTTTCTTTGGTGTGGCTGAAGGGTGCCCTGGAGTAACGGACGGTAACTCTCGTGCAGGTATTACAACAAGCTGGTGAGAAGCTTGTTGGAGTGCGATGAGGAGACTGTTAGCACCATCAAGGACAGCTTGATGGAGAAGATCGGGCCCAACATGGCAAGCCTCTTCCACCTGCTGCAGACAGATCACTGTGCCCAAGGTCACCCCCGCACCGACTTCACCAGAAGACGAATCACTGAGCCGCAGAAGCTAAAACTCTACTTCAGGAACCTCCGAGGTGAGGGGTCTGTCCCAGCCCACGCAAAGCGCAGCTCTGCCGAAAGCGCGTGACGCCCGGGGGAGTGGCAGTGGGTGTGTGAGGGATGCTAAGCACTACCAAAGCTGAAGGCTCTCTTCTAGAAGAGTAATGCACCCAAACCAAGCGTACTGTAGCTAGTTTTAATAACAACTAGGAACTGGTTTTAGATTTAGTCATGAATATTTTCTATTCCTCTCAAACAAAACTTTTGCATGGATCTGTGTTCAGTGTCTCGAGCTTTCCTGCCGTCAAAACGTCTCCATCTCTCTTATTCCCCACAAAAAGACACCCCAATCAATCTTAGTCTTAAATAGAACCGTACTGTAGTTGGGCCTTCAGACACCAAACTCTAAATGTACTGTAGTGCTGACACCCTAGCAGCCTGAGGATTTGGCACCCAGGAGAACAGCTCGTTCTCTCTCGTAAGCTGGTAGGCGACGATAGATGCACTAAACAACTCTTGCACATCCTAAAGATGTCAGTGGAATTCGTGTTATGAATCTGTGCTGGCCATGGATGAATATGAATGTCATATTCCTGGTCTCTCAGCCTCATTCAGTCCAGACCCTTCCAGCAGAGCTCTGTTAACCCATTGATTTCCGCACTCGCCAGCCGTGGGTGAGTCTGTGGTTACCGGGACCTGGTGCCACAGTGCAAAATGAGTTCAGACCAACCCCCTGCCACGCACCAGATCGGGAAAGGAACATTTTGTGCTATGGAAACGATTGAAAGAGGTGCCAGTCCGTGGTCGAAGCTAGTCAGAAGGTTACATAATCTTGCATTGTATTTAAAAGCTAACATCTATGTACTGTATTTAACTGTCTAAAGCTTTAAAAGAAATCCTAACAAAAACAAACCTTGTCTTAAGACTAGAATGCTCAAGGTCTTGCTCTAACTGTGGTATAAATAGTTTGAAAATCTGTCACGTACTGTACATAAATTCCACGAGGGTCTGCTCAAAAGGAGCAGAATATGATAACTTTATTGCAGAAACTTAGTTTTGTAAGTTAGCGATTTCTTTTTTTCCTGGAAACAGTGTCTCTCTCATATTCAAGAGTTCACATTCTACTCTGTGGCCTTTCTACAACAGAAGAGAGAAAAGATTTGGGACAGAAAATACAGGGCCAGAAGCAAGCCTCTCTCCTCCTGGTTAAAATGGGGGTGGCAAGGGGAAGGAACCCAGAAAAGCTGCGGCTGGCCAGTGCTGTCCCCACAGAGCTGCTGAGAGGTGTGGTTCTACCCAGGGCACAAGTGCCACGGGAGAGCCTTTGGGGAATTAGCCGATGGCCGGCAAGAAGCCGCTTTAGGATCTCAGAGCTGCTGCAGGGTAAAACTTCCCTTAGAAAGTCACTTTCTGCAGAAAGGCAGAAAATCCCTTCAATTCTCTTGAAGCTTCAGCAGTAAAGCGGCGTCTTTCCAAGGCCTGACACCTGTGTCACTGCTCCCAGTTCTGCCTGCCCTCCATCCACTCCCATGGCAGCCCCCGCGCCCCGAAGCGGAGCCGCCTGTCCCGCAGCAGCGGCTGGGAGCCCCAAACGCTGCTCCTCGCAGCAGTCTGGCCAAAGCCAAAGCAGCCACACTGCGCTGTGGGGTCAGCAAGGCCAGTTCCATGCTCCAAATCTATCCTGCTAGAGTCCATCTGCAGAGGAGATGACTCTTGCTCAACTATTTAGAGAGCTAATAAAGGAGGGATCTATTTTTCTTTTCAAAATCTAAAGCAATATAACTTTTTTTTTTTTAAACCACAAAGCCTTTAAACAATAACTTGCTGCTAATATATTGAAACCAGATGCAGTGGCAGCATTTCTAATATTGCTGTCTTCATTAAATGTAGCCCAAAAGTGCTGTCATAAAACTGTAAGCAGCAAAAAATGTTGCTGACGGTAGAGGGTTGGGATTTTTTGTTGTGTTTTTGTTTTTTTTTGTTGCTTGTTGGTTTGTTGTTGGTTGGTTGGTTGACTGGTTTTTGTTTGTTGTTTTAATGCTCTGAATCGTGCCGTCCAGGGCAAGCAAGATGCAATAGCGCTCATTCTTAACTCACAGTCAGGTAGAGTCCAGCATGAAGAGGTTCTGCAAGGTGAAAACCAAAGGCCCCTTCAATATCCTGACCCTAAAGGTTTGACTTCTGCTGAGGGGCTGGCCCCAGAAGGGTGTGTGCGTGGCTCTCCTCCCTGTGGTGTCACAGCCCACAGGGCATGTCCACGGGGGTCTGAGCACTGAGTGCATGGCGGTGGTGGTGGAAATATTTACAGAAAGGTCTTCACCTGGCTCAGGGCAGTGTCCAAACGACTGCCCAGATCCTCCCAGCCTCCCTGCCCCATCCCTGGCCCCATCCCAGGGGAGGT
>JANHFX010010306.1:0-35981 GCA_027560015.1 Chloroceryle amazona | reverse complement strand
AGTACAGGAACTGAGGCAAATATCACCTGTGCTCCTGTCCCCTGAAGTGACCGGCCCAGTGCTTTAAAGTCTCTTTTTAATTTTAATATAATACATAATTCTTAATATAACCAATTAAAGCTTCACTTTTCTTGGTTAGTGCAAGGTATTGCAGAAAGAGAACTAATAAGGAATGCTCTTGACTATGAAGATCATAGAATCATAGAATAGTTTGGGATTGAAGGCACCTTTAAAACTCATCTAGTCCAACCTCCCACAATGAGCAAGGACATCTTCATCTAGATCTGGTTGCTCAGCATCCTGTCCAACCTGGCCTTGGACATTTCCAGGGATGGGGCATCTACCACCCTTACTGTAAAAAACGTCTTCTTTATACCTAGTCTAACTGTCTTTTAGTTTAAAACCATCACCCCTTGTCCTGCTGCAATAGGTTCTGCTAAAAAGACTGTCCCCATCTTTCTTACAGTCCCCTTTAAGTACTGAAAGGCCGCAGTAAGGTCTCCCCAGAGCCTTCTCATCTCCAGGCTGAACAACCCCAACACTCTCAGCCTTTCTTCACAGGAGAGGTGCTCCAGCCCTCTAGTAACTTTTGTGTCCCTCCTCTGGACCTGCTCCAACAGGTTCATGTCCTTCTGGTGCTGAGGACTCCAGAGCTGGACACAGTACTCCAGGTGAGGTAGATTGAAAGGGCAGAATCACATCCCTCATGCTTCCTTTGATGCAGCCCAGAATACAGTTGGCTTTCTGGGCTGTGAGTGCACATTACTGGCTCATGTCCAGCTTTGAACCCACCAGTAGCCCCAAGTCCTTCTTTGCAGGACTTCCCTCAGTCCCTTCATCCATCACTCTGTGTCAATACCAGGGGTTGCCCTGGCCCAGGTGGGTCAGATGTATATGGTCCAGAAAATAGTCAGTCAAGCTCACAATTAGCTTCTCTAAAGTCAAATGCAGCAAGTGAACTCCACATTACAGAGAAAAATACATGCAATGCCACATGTTGAGTTTCAGTTTTACAAAGACAACAGACTTTGTGGGAGCCCCCTTGGGGATCATCCTGGAGACAAATTGTCCATTAGCAATGTGATTATTTTTCCCTTCTATCACTTACTGTTATGCCCCGTGTGTACTAGGACAAATATGTATAGATAAATTATCAAAAAACCCTCTGAAATCCCATCTGCCCCTCTCTGCATTCCCAGCTTTGTGTACACACCATCGCTTGCTGCTTCCAACAAAAGGCCAAATTCAGGTCTCACTCACACCAGTGAAGGAAGGGAGACAGAAATTATCATATTTAACACTGAAGCCAAATCCCTGCAGCTCCACATATGCAAAAGAAAGGACTGGAATTTCCCCATGAAGAGTTTTCAGTGAACCAGTCAAGTGAGATATGTGCCACACATCAAAGATCAATTAACTGAATATCTATAATTATGAAGTGATAAAATTATCCAGGCCCATCAAGACATGAGAATTTTTAAGGATGGTGAAAGATACAGAAACATTTAGGAAATAAGAATAGGTAATGCCAAAATATCCCGATATTTTGGGATTATGTATGGTCATTGCTGATGAAATGTCCTAAAATTCATTTACCTAAATTTAAGATAATATACATATGGTGCCATACGAGAAACAGTTAAACCAAAAGAGATGGTTATCAGTATAAGAATCATAAATTTGCTCACAGGCTGACTGGGATGGTAATGGGAAAATAAACGCTGATGTTACTGGTGAAACTCCGAAAGCACAAGTCTTAGGATGGAGCGCGCTTAATGTTTTCACTAATGACACTGGCATAAACAGAAGGGTGCACAGAATGAATCTGACACCCTCCTGCGAAGTATCAGCACAATGATGGGAATTCAACAAAACAGCCAAAGGAGGAAACAAATCACTTAAAGACCTGCAGGAGAGGAATAGAATAGGAACGTAAGTGCCACAAAAGACTTACCGGGATTTTTTTTTTTTTGTGGGAGGCAAAAAAAATTCTTTTTTGTCTAGTCCAAGTTATCAGTCTTAATTCTGTAGTGAGGTTTTAGCAATCATCACCCAAAGTTTATTTCAGCACTATTAATTTTTAAACTGAAGTGAGATAAAGTGCTTAGCAGAGGTCTCTGTTTTTCTCTGTCTGTGTTTCATCAGGATGGGAAGCTGACTGCCTCTCTGGGCTGGGGACAGCATCCCTGCTTCCTGTTTTAAGGCCAGGCGGCAGAACTGAGGTAACCTGGGTGGGGACAGGTGCTGGTGCTCCCAGCGTAAGCAGGTCTGTGTGGGCTACCAAGTTGCTCCAGCAAGAACTGAGGGTGATGCTTCTAATACACATCCCAAATGTTCAGTGAGCTTTCTTTTTGGCAGACTTTCCTTTTTCTTCTTGGCAAACTGTTCTGCTCTCTGCAGTATTGCTGCAACTTTGATCTGAAAGCCCCGGGGCCCAAGCGCTGGGAGCACTGGAAAGATTTGGGCAGCAGTAATATTCAAAATCCCCTCCCTGCTCAGAGCACCTTCAGTGCTGTTCCCGAATGGGATCTGTTTGGTCTCCTTGCCAACATGCACTGCAATGGAGAATGAAGGGGATGATGATGGACATGGTCCTGCTGGAGATCACACTTGTTTTGATAGTAGTCTGTGTAATTCAGCATGAGTGGTTTTGCACACAGAGACTCACAAAGGATTTTAGTCAGGTGCTAGTTTGCAATCAGTTTCAAAAAATAATTGAAGTAGTACCTACAAATCAAATCAATCAGCTTTACACTGGAAGCAGAAGGCTGGGGAGTTGGGACAGAAGCTCTGATTTTTTCCATGCTGATAACCAAGGAATCAGAGACTGCATGGCTACATTTTGTTATGCTGGTCCACAGGAAGCGATGTAGTAGTCACTGTTTGGAAGACAGGTAGGTGAGGATGTGCTTGAAAAGCAGCGTCCCTTATTTGGACAATCCCAACTTGAGCAAAAGCCTAAATTGGAAATCCCTCTGTTAATGGTTTATGTGTATCAATTTAGTTTCCTCATGTTAATTCACATCCTTTCACAATAAGAAACTTAAGAATTTCTAACCATCTATTTGTTTGTAGAAAACAATGTTTTATAAGCACACTAAGAGCAAGACAGTAGTAATGGGCTTCTATATCCTTTGTCTTTGGTGGACTCTAGTGTGATAAAAACAGTCCTGCTCAATAATACCTCAGGAAGTGATGATATGATCAAATTGTGGATAATAAAAAGGGCTAATTTTTTTGTTTCATTGTTCTCCTGCTCTGAATGTAGGGAAAGACACAGAGAAACAGAGGAATGCAGATTACATCTGTTTCTAGCTCTGTGGCTTTACTGTACGTGGTAAACAGGCAAAGCAGAGCTGTCACCCCCTCATTACAGAAAAGGGAAGGCAGTGTATTCCTTAATAGAGTAATCAATGTGCTTTAATGCCTTAAAAGCCTGTAACAGTTAGGTGAACTAGTGAAATTTAGGGCAAGAGGAAGCCCTGGAGCACCTGGAGGTTGAGGGGACTGCCTTCTGCAGGATTAGGCACAAGAGGGTACAAAGGGTATATATAGGAGGTAAACATTGTTTACCCATCTACCAGAGTACTGTTTTAATCTAGGGTTCTTATTTTTAAGTTACTAGGATAGGATTTTTAAGGGCTTCTGATTTCCTCTGCAGCATTTTTCTGTAAATATGAATGGTTGTATATGTTTGCTAATTATCATTGTCTACAACAATTATTTTCAAGACTAATCACTGTTATGCACCCACAATTCAGTTGCAAAAGCTGGAGGCTGCTCATGTTATATAAACAGGACAGAAACAAAAAATAGAAGCCCCTCAATCTATTGTGGGCAATTGCAACCAGCACCAATGGGCACCCTACTGATTCCTCGAGGACAAGGAGTTGTCAGTAACAAGGAGAAGACAAAAGTGTCATTATTTGTAAGATCTGTAGAGTGGCTTAGACCATCTTGTCACAGGGCAGTGATAACTTCTAGGTTGAAAACAAACATGGGATCATGTAATACTGACAAGAGAATAAACTCTGCAGAAGATGGATGGGTTATGAAGTATTTTACATCAATGTTACACTGAACATATTCAGCCAGAAGAAACAGAGACATTAGGCACTGAAGCTAAATTTATATTTATTTTTAAACTGTTAATAAACATAGGTTTAAATAAATATCAAATGCTGGCAACACCAAAAGGAATTTGATTTACTCTCGAGAAGAGGCCATGTTTTGGTCTTTTGCCTCATGGAAGATGCTGGGAAGAGACTGTAGGCCTCCCCTTCATGGTAGAATATCATCAAATGCCATATTCTAAAAACCACAGACCTTCTAATGAGTGCAGAGGCTTTATTTCATGGCTGTAGTTGCATATGCAGCTTTCTATCACTGTAGGCACAAAATTAGCAGTACAGTTGTGTATGTCTTTTGTATGTTATTCCTAAAGATAGATCAGTCTTGCCTGAGGCTAAGTTTTTTGAAACAGTAAAATCACTTCCCATTAAACAAATTCATTTTTAAGCTGTGATTAAGTGGTATAGAAACAAGCAAATAAGAATCGGATGTAAATACAAATATACTATGTGCAAAAGATTTTAAAAGCACATACATACCTTAGGATCTTAAGAATTTATTTGGTTTGGGTTTTTTTATTCCTTAAGCACCTTAAGTGCCCAAGTTTCTGGAAAATTACACATAGCTACTGGATTTTTTGTAATGTTTAGAAGTGAAGCACAGGGAAGTGAGATGAAAGGGAGGAGTTCAGATAGTGAGGTGGTGAGAGCACCATAAACATCTGGAAAGATTTCTTATATTTTAATAAAAATTTTGCTGAACAGCTACCAGTCAGCCCTGCGAGAGCACAGTGACTGTATGGGGATTGCACACTTCTGCCTACGTGCACCCAGATGTGACCAAACCCTGATGCTGCTTTCAGCCCTGACCTCTTCACAGTACGAGAGTTGGTGGCCAGGAACCTCAAGCATGGGAGTGCACTTACTTATGCCTCAAAGCTCAGGCTCTTGTCTGCTCGCCTTTTGCCTGCCAGCAACAAGCCTGAAGCCCCTTCTACTCATCACACAGGGAGGCCCTGAGACGTCAGGGCCAGTATCGGTGGTTGCTACAGGTCCTGGTCCTACAATGCTTTCCCTTGGGACTGGCCCTGTAAATTTTCTTATAAATACTTTGGTTCCTAGAGGCTAAACTTCCATCATTTGCCTCAAACTGATAACAAAACTGTAGCATATCATGACGTACATGTTTCATTCCTCAGCACAGATTTCTCAGATTAGGCTGGAGGAATTCTCTGATACTCTAAAATAATTAAAATGGTCTGGCATGCAAATGTCAAAATGGAAGAAATTTAGCAGAAAATGGAGGAGAAATGGCCAGATCTTCCTATTATCACTTGCTGTACATCTCAAAAGACAGCTGATTCCCGGCTCTGTATGGGTTCCAGCATTCAGTGATTTATTGGGTAATTCAGCATTTGCCAGTATGTCTTGTGCTAATTAAATGCATCGCACTCTATTCAGAAATGTCACAATTGATTTGTCTTCTGCAAGCACTGACTTTATTTCAATCTTCTAAAAAAGATTTTATGAGCCCCAGATAACTTATCCTGGCACATTCATCTCCCAGGGCAGCTTTTGCTTCTGAGGGCAGTAAGGGAAGAAACCAACAGTGAGCATCCAATACAAATGTCTTCTTTGGACAGCTTATTTATCTGATATGTGCTATATATCCAGGAGTGGGTAGCCTATATGGTGAAATTACAAGCTGCTCCATTAACGTATAAAAACACTCAAACATGACAGAATTTAATATACAATATTGGCAGTTTTTATTGGTTGATATACTGAGCCAAGGAGCCACGCAGATTGAGAACACTGTAATCTGTGAGAAGGTGTTTATTTACAAGTGGTTTTGTGACTGAATTCAGCTATTACCTAAATTGCATCAAGATGAAATGAGCATAAAATAGCTCACTCTAAATATAAGATGCCAAAGCATGCTTAGTATAATATTCAAAGTCTGAGGATTATTCTGTCATTTTAATTCAGTGCTTTTCCCCCACGTTATGCGTAATCGAATGCTGAGGGTGAATTGCAGCATTTTGCAACTCAGTCATGGAGAATACGGGAGAATACAGTCCCAGTGTACAGTACAAAACTGCTTTGTTTTGAGAAAGTACAATTCCTGACACAAAATTGTGGTTGAGGCTTAATCAGAATTGAAAATTTGTAATGCAAGACAAGAAAGAGAACTTTTCACAGTAACACAGGAAGAAAATCATTACCTGGTTTAAGGCAGGGGTTGATGATTCAGAGAAGCAGCAGAAGGGTCAACAACACAAATATTTTGAGCATTTAACTAGAAAACAGTAATTTTCTATTATTATTACAGATGTCCCGGCCTCTTTACTGTTAGACTCTTTTGTGACAGAAATTGTTGCAGAGAGAAAATTTGCTGCCTTGGTGAGAAACTTTTTGGAATAGGCTCGAATCAGTTAAGCACAGTTTGAATTTGTCATTTGTCACATTAGCGACTGAGTGTTGCATTTGTAGCAGTTTGGTGTGTATAGCAGAGGGAGGACCCTGTGTCTATTTTTGCTGCACAGGCTTCTGCTGCTGGGCCCCAACCAAGGATACCTACTATAAGTGGCTGTCTGAGATACTGCAGCAATGGTGACATTTAACGGGAAGACAGTGACTCACACAGTTTACTCCCGGGTGTCAGACGGTGACTCTGTACACTATCAGAAGAAAAGCCATTGCAATGTCCATAAACGTGGTCATTTGGCCATGGCCGTTCATCTTGCCAAAACATGGACAAGTCTTGAGTAGAACTGGACTGTCAGTTTGAGGTTCCTGTCCATTTGTAAGTCTTCCTTGTCTTCACTGGCATCTAGAGGAAACAGTACATGAACTGGAATAGGAAAGAAAGTCCTGGGTTCTTTATTCTGCAACTCCAGACAGTCATACTATACACTTCTCATAAACTCATCAAGCCCAGACTGATGAAACTACCTCTTATGTGAAGCTGTTCCAGAATCTCACCAACTATTAGAAATTGTTTTTTCTGCTAATTTCCATCTTAAAATATATATTACTTTGTTCTGTGCTTATTTGATTCTTTTGCTTATATAGCTCTTGCTATATAAGCACATGCTCTCCCAGTTTCCACCCAGTTTGATGAGATGTACCAACCAAATGTTTTAATCTCCATTCCAGTAGTCACCCTCACTCCCTGCACCAATTCTAATTTTAATTAATCTTTCTAGCATGCAGATAGCCAGAGCAATATCCAATAATCTATATTGTATGGTGACTTTTATACTTCCCTCTTTTTTTTCTGCAAATGCTTTGTATGCTACATTAGTATAAAATTAGAGATTTTCATAATTCCATGGAATAATTGCTTACAGCCACTCTTTCACTGAGTAACACACCCTGGGTTTCTCCTTTCCATTTCAAACCCATGGATATCCAGCTTACCCAAAAAGGACGTGTTACTCTCTGTAAAGTGCAATTACATTTTATAGAATTTTCTGTTACCTGATCTGGGTTTGTCCTCTGGTCACCCAGTTCTTCATGGTATTTTGATTCGTTGCTCTATGCTATTTTCTGGTGCAACAATAGTCTCACTTTTTAGGATGATGTCATACATGATGAGAAAAGCTACAAGCTAGGAATATTGCCTACTTACTAACATTAAGCCATTTGTTAGCAGAGAAAGCAAGTTCTACCAGCAAATTCATTTTTCTATATTCAGAATATATTTCATATAAAACCCATGAATATACCACTTACATGAAAGAGGGGGAAATTACATACCAGATGACATCTTTGCTGCACCCATATTTTAGTATTGCTTTATTTTTCCATGTCGTTCATAAAGAAGGTTGTCATGTAATTGTCCATTTTCTACTAAAAGGAGTATTTGCTTCTGTAATAAAGGGTAAACATTTGTCTCCCAGCAGTATTTTGGGAAATCATTACTGCAAAAGGCTGAGATTGCTCACAGAAAGGCAATATTTTCAAAACTGCAGTTTTTCATAACTGACTGTTGGAAAGTAAGAATTAGCAGTTTGGCAAAGCCTTAAAAGCTGGTATTTTAGAGAACTGAGATGAAGGAACAAATCTGGTTAATGAAGAGAATCACATCACATATGGAAACTTAGCTGATTAGTAGAGTCCTGGAATATGCTTCTATTTCATCAGGAATACTGTCTGTCAGTTATGGGGTTATGTTGATCCAGAAAGCTCAAATGAAACACAGTATCTGGTGTTCTAAGTTTTGCTTTCAGCTGCAATTGCCAAGCAACTCTTTCAAGTGACCAGTTTTAGGTCATGCTCTAGGGTAACATCCAGAGCACTTGCTGTTCTGCCAACTCAAGAAGACATACCCACTTACACTACTGTATCTTTCAACACAGATTTTTGCCACCATGGATCACGTTTTCAGAAGAGGATGCAAATTTTCAAATTCAGCTTCATGTCCTACCCACTGTGTTTGTTAAGTCTTCTGCTTTTGCTGGCTGGGTAGTGGCAAAAGAAGTGGTTCAGTGAGATGGCTGAGAGTTGATATTCCACACCCACTGTATATGCAGTAGTGAAGGTCATGTTTAAATGTGACCTCCCTGTATATCTAGCTGGAGACATTGACAACGGTGTCACCTTTTGGTCTGCCCATGGCGCATGTCAGCACTTGCGTGGGAGGGACTGCTGGCATCTCAGTCAATCTCTGAAGCAAGAACATCCTCATACACCCTACTGTATGAGACATCTCTCATTTCTTCTAAACTTCTTGCTTGAGCCTATTACATCATATACAGGGAGGAAAAATGGGGCTTAGTCCAATTAAATGTTCTAATCAGAAGTCAGAGTAAAAGTATACAGTTAAGGCCTGGAGATAGAAGCAATGAATCTCCATTTCCCTGAGCATCTTCTAATGGGGCAATTGCTAATGCAGCTGCTTTTTCTTCTGTGAATGCAAAGCTGAGGAACTTTACAAATATTTCTCATTGTCTTTCCTGCCAATTCATTCCCATTGGTGCAATCAGCAAAACTCCCATTGATCACATGGGCAGCATGATCAATGCCTCCTGTACCTGGATGTTTCTCTTTCTTTTTAGTAGATACGTGACTGAGTTAGTTCTTACTGGCACACTCATTCTGCCTGCCTGATGGGCTTTGCTTCATGGCACTGTCACAAATGAGGATGGTCATTTAATAGAGCTGAGCAAAACCCTGCCTCTGAGTTTTTCCAGGTGGTAAGTCTAGAAATAGAGATAGCTGCATAGGTCATAGTGTACATATCAACTGGTATTGAGATTAAAAACTTTGTAGAAAGATCTTGGTAGGGAGGAAGGCCTAGTTGCTGACTTGGAGGGCACATATATCAAAGAAGTGCCTTTTGTCAGACCATGCACCACAGAAGAGCTGTATATTAGGTCCACATACACAGCACTGCCAGCCCAGGTCCTAGGAGAGGTCCGTTCTTCCTTCCTCGCTATGGGATTGCTCTGTTCTGGCATGGAAATGTCATAGCATGCTATTGTCGGAGTGCAGATATGTTTCTATTCCTTCCCACACCATTACCCTTCTCAGTCAGAAAAAAAAAAAACAAACAATTCTTTCTGCATTTTTGCATCTTATTTTTATATCCCCTCTCTCTTTGTCATGTCCAAGTAGCTCCAGTCCTGAGTGTGGTTCCCTAGGGCAGGTTGCAGTGTGCCATCTGAGCACATTTCTTCCCAAGAGTGTGAATTTCTCTGTAGGACTATGCAGGACTGTTCTGCCCTTATTTTCATTTGGACCTCTGTCAAATAAAACCAAGCATTTGCTGTCTGAGCTTGGTCCTTTCACTTCACTATGGCAACAAATGCTGAATTTAGAGAGCCGGAGCACCTGGAAGGGAAAGTAGGTTATGGAGAAATCATGTACTTAGGACAGTGACCCTGAACCTACATTTAACGACTCCTTTAGACCTCTCAGCTCAGAGGAACCATTGCAAGTTCCCACGCAGCGTGGTGATCTCCCAGCATCCTCTCCACCCACCCACGCAGCCGTGGCACCTGTGCCAGGGAGCCTCCTGCGCCGGCTGAGTCAGCACACTCGCTGCCCAACGGAGGAGCCCATTTGCCCCAACCACCACCGAGCTTCTCCGTGTTCCTGATCTTCCCAGGGTTCTGGAGGAGAAAGGCAAAAACGCCCTCTCCTCTCAGTCATTCTTAGAAGGCAGGCATTCATTCCATGGAAGCAACAAGACTATGTTTTGTTCATTTGCAATTAAAATACAGTCCTTAAGCACCACATTTTAACACAGAAGTAAAATAAACAATAAATCAACAAAAGCATAGTTTGTTAGTTGAGAGAAAACTGCTAAATTCTGCCTTTGCTGCTCGCTTTCTGGAATATGACAGAATCCAGTCAGTCCCTGGATGCCAAGGATTCAAATAAAAAAAATATATACATAAAAACAGACAGTTACTTCTAGCAGAAAGACAGGATTCATGCATAATAGACTCTAGAATAGATATTACTCAGTAGCTGCATCTGCTGAAAGTCTGGATCTTTCCCTGGAATGTGTCATCTTACCTTCAAGCCACAAGCTGAACCAAGGGTTTCTTAAGGACCATGAGCTCATATCTGCTGTGAGGGTAAAGGTCACCACAGGTTCTCAGGACAGCTGAGACAGCTGTGTGATATTAAAACACTGAAAAAAATATTAGCCCTATTGCCATAAAACTGCGAGCAATAGAATAATTTCTGCTTCTGGTGCATGGATGACCTGCTTCACTGAATTTTATATTTAAATTTGCTGTACACATCTAAATGTGCTACACTTGACCATATCTGGTTTGCTGATCATTTTGCAGCATAAGAAATTACATACAGAAAACTGTGAGTGAGTCACTTGTTGTGGGCAAGGGAATTGTTGGAAGTGGCCTTAAAAGGCATTGAGGGAACTTCCTTTTTCCCTGAACCCTACATGATTCCCCATTCAGTTCTTACTCTGTCTGTTGTTCTTCTACTGGTGGAAATGCTCCATACCAAATTCCTGCACTTGTTACTCTCATAAAACACCAGAAATGCCTTCCACTGGTGTAAGTTTGACCATTCACAGTGATAGGAGTCTGCAGAGTTTCAACTCTGGTCTAGAAGACACCCACTGCAATTGATAGATGAGGTGATTACTGCCACATGCACTACCCCAAGGGAGCAAAAAAAGCAGCTAAGCACTGGTGACATCCTGCAGTCAAGGGGGAACCTAGGTGAAGAATATCAGTTGGACTTGTTAATTGCTGTGATTTGGTTCAGAGATAGCTGGAGGTCATCAAGAAAGCCATTTGTTTTGTTGTGTGGAAAATAAAAACACTTCTGGGCTGTCAGACAGAAAATCCTTTTAAGTACTCACCTGGGCAAGGTCAGGCCCTAAACTGCATTGTTTTATTTGGAAGACTGTTAACGGAGGAAGGATGCTGTGGTGAGTGCGAAAAAATCCCTCTGTAGCATTGCCTGTGACTGAAGTTTGAATGAGGACTAACCCTTGCAGTCTGGATGGCAGAAACTGGAAAGTGTTCTGGCAAGCAAGACATTTGTTTCTCTCTGACTTACTGTGCCAACTCTGGCAGGGAGTATGCTGACAAGAAGGAAGGACAGAAGAGATGGTCAGGTGTTGCCTAGAAGTAAAAACAAAATGCTTTTTTCAGGAAGCATAGAGAAATGAGGCAAACAGGAAATTAAGAGGAAGATTCAGAAAATAGACCACACACAAAAAGAAAAAAAAAGGCTTCAGAAGGAAGGGGAGGGGGGGAAGCAGGGGGCGGAAGGACCTAAAAATTGACAGAGGTCCAAAAGAAGAAAATAACTGGCCTTTTACACTCAAACTGTTTGTAGCTAAAATCAGCTGCAAGACAGGTCTGTATATCTTACCACATCCTCAGCTGTCTTTGGGAAATCAGTACATGTCAACTGAAGTGACACCAGCGGAGTTTCTGGCCCAAAGATTTCAAATGGTTGTGGTCAGCTGGCTGTCAATAGCAAATGTCTAACTGAAGTAAAATCCTTTCTAAAGGGAGACTGCAAGTGTTTCATCAAAACCAAGTAACAATGAAACCCAAAAGGCAGAGGAATCATACACATTGACTCAGTGGTGTTGGAGAGAATCATATGGTAGGTCAAACAATGTATTGAGCAAAGGAAACCTGCTCTCTTTGGAGAGCAAATGATAAAATATGACAAAAAGCAAGAAACCTGCAGCAAGCACAGTGAGGTTTGATCAAGCAGATGATTTGGGGGACACGTAGAAACAAAACTGGCTACCATGGCAAGCACCTATAAAGAGCCTGCCAAAGCAGAGACATTAAATGTGACTTCAGTGGCACTCTTTGCTGCCTAGAATGACCCTGGTGAAGATGGCTACTCCAGTGTGGGCTTCCAGAGCACAGAAGCATCAAATTCACTTCACCTTGTATTGCTGCCTCAGTATGCCTCACAGTATTGGCAATGATTACTTTTCCTCAATACAGAAAATCTAGCAAAAGTCTACTATTGACAATGATAGGAGAGAAATACTTTCTTCTCTCATTGCTAGTTCACTGCTCTTGGACAGCAGATGGACCTACACGTCATTGAAAACATGGGTTAGCAGGCAAAGTGCATCACATGGAAACTTCAGGCAATCATCTCTGCATGGAGAGATGGTCCCTTACAGGACTCTGAAGAGTCTAACAAGAATTTCACTGAACCTAAGCACCAAGAAAATTAAATCAAAGGCTGGAAATAGTTGTTGTTTTGTATTTTGCTATCCTTTTATTTTGCATGTTATGAAGTCCTTCCTACTCCTTTACACAGTCTTGCTGTAGAGTATTTGCAATAGTTTCAGACCAGATGGAGTCACTCATTGACAGACAATACTGTATAACAAGTGTCCAATAATTAATAATTAACTTAGCATTTCATAATTTGTTATAAAAATCATCATAAGCTAATTTACTGCAATTATGAATCCAACAGGCAATTCCAGATGTCTGCTATAGCTTGGCAACAATTCACATTCTTCATGTACTTATGGTACAGCATTTTCTTTTTAAAAAAGAACTCTAGCAAAACTATACAACCAAAATACACAGAAAAAAAAATACCAGTTATGTTCCTCATGCTTAAATGTATTACAGCTTTTCTGTGTCAGTAGAGAGTGTAGATTTTCTCTTGTGAAAAGTGATTGAAGTTTTGTGCCTTTCTGATGGAAACCTTGCCACTGCTTCCAGAGCCATGAAAACTTTTCTGTGCAACAGCAATAGGCTCAAGTTTAATTGTCAATGTAAATCAGAATTTCTGGTCCATGGACTAATAAGAAAAGCCTCCTAAGGAATATTACTACTCAGGTACAAAGCCTTTGAGCTAAGTTGCACAGGATATTCAAATGTGGGTTTTTTTCAGTATATTTGGTGAAAACTTGGCATCACAGTAGAAACTCTTTTGAAAGGAGCAATAAGAAATTTGTTCATGTAAGTACCATGGGACCCTCATATGATTTTAGTATGAGACCACTTCATAGGCTATTTTGTAATCAACACATGACCCACATTTGCACCAGGTTCATGATCCCCCTTCAGCTTAGAAGTAGGACCGGAGCATAATAACACACAGAGAGCACACTTCTGCAAATAAATGTCCAGGGCATCCTTCCCTGAGCTCCAGTTTATCACAGGAGCATACCCAAGGGAGTTTCTGAGAAACATGGGAGTTTCAAACGCTTCTGACCACAGTTCCCACATTGTGGCACAACAGGGTGGTACTGGGTTTAATCCTCAGTGTAATATTTTCCAAATGATTTTGTATCAGGTTAACTCAGAGCTCAGGACAAGTACTTAGAGAAACTGAACTTCTTGTTCACCTACAGATGCATACTATTTTCACTACCCTTTTTCCATTTGGAGTTATGATCTAACAGTAGCTATCAGTGCAGGAAAGTATCTGAGAATTTTTCAAACATGAAGGAAAGCAATATCTAAAATTATGCTTGCAGTTTTCCATGACAGATTTTTGCATGCTTCAGATACATCTGTGTGCACTAATTAGATATAGCTAACTATACAGTTAATGAAGAAATTGCTTATGTGGGCATGCAGATGCGGGGTCTAATTGCACAAGTCTCCAGCAGAGCTCTGACAGCACATGGCAGATTTGGTTTAGGACATTAGGACACGGGCTCTCCCATTTCTAGAGGGATTCTGCACAAGTATCTCTCATACCACCAGTCCAGGCTCCCTCACAAGAGGAGTGGTGAGGAATGAGTGGTGAGGCCCCATTTAATACGCAGTTTTGCTTTTGAAATATGATGAGCCCTTTTCAATATTTGATGGTGCCTGGACTTCAATATTTTAATCTAAAAATATTAATGGTGGTTTAAAAAACAAAACAAACCAGCACATCTCTCCCTCCCCAACATCTCTCAGCCCTAAGGGGAGCTGGCGATAAAACTATGAATATGATCCAAGTGCTCACAAAAACTGAGAAGCTAAATGAGAGTTTAAGCTGTATGACTTCTCTCAAAACCCACGCTCCCAGGAAGGTAGGACCCCTTCCCCACGCTGCTGGAGGAACCCTCCCCATGCCACTGGGCTGCGAAGAACAGCTCCCTGCTGCAGCACAAACTCCTGGCTTACCCAGTAACTCTGTGGGAAGGAGCATTCATCCCAGCAGCTCCCTGGCAGCTCCCACCCCTGCTTTGATGCTCTTAGTAAAAGGAGCTTCCTGAGACAGAAACATCTTGTCTTTTTTTTTTCTTTTTTTCCCATGTCTTGTTTATAGCCCTGGAAGAGTCTTTTTGAATAAGCCTAGTTGCTAGTTCAGACAATCTCTGCAGACTTTAGATTGCAGATTTTCTTAGCCTACAGACAAATTAGAAATACATGCACATTTCAGGAGACTTGAAATCTCAGAGGGACACCTAAAGGGAACTGGAATGCTTTTGCAGCTAAGTCACACCGAGGGATGTTACCTTTATTCAAGTAACCTTTACATAAGTGATCATTTGTATTGCCTGTAAGATGTCAAAGCAGTTGAGACAATCAGCAAAATGTCAATTCTCTTGCTTTCAACAGACTTTGCTACAGACCCCAACAGAATCCTCTGCCCTTCTGGGGATAGAGTTGTCATGCTGCAGGAGTCAGAAGTGAAGGTGGGGTAGTTAATATCCCAAGCAAGGCACCTACACTGATCTCTAGTCTACTTCTGTTCATATTTCTCTCACTGGGATTAGATGCAGAACGGCCTCCCCAGAGACCACTTAGCAGGCAGTCTGTGATTTGAACCACTTCAGGGCTTCTCAATCAGGTTGTTACCAAAGACTAACAACCAACATTTGTCAAGCTTCACTGCTTTTTTGCTTAAGGTTGTTTCATACCTGCTAACCAAGCTCATATCTCTATCACGGCAGATTAATGTCATTTTGCTATACCATGAAAAAAGGGAAAAGAAAGAGTTTCTTCTTTCACAAAGGCCACCATGCGAGAAGTGACCAAGATGAACTTGCATTATCCATTGCCCATATGCACTATACCCTTTCAGTCAGATGCTGTATTTAACTCCCTCCAGTGAGGGAGACTCTATCCTGCGTAGTGAAAGACACTGGGTAGTATAGTTATAAACACCATCAAGCCTGTACAAGAGGCAGTGAATGTTAAATAATTTATCAGAACTACAGAATTTTTTACAAGTTCAGCAATTGCATGCCTTTCTAGTCCACAGGCATGCCAGAAAAGGGGGAAAATTTAAATGATCTTGTGGTTAGATATACTGAACTGCTGCACAAGCATTGAACATTTTACTTTTTATCCTTGGAGATACCTTCACCTTCTTTTCAACCCCACTACAAGGCTTATTGTATTTTATATGATGAGTGATACACAAAACTGCTCTGATTGTCTCCCATTGCCCTCCACACTCTCAGTATCTGTGTATATAAAAATGTGTGGTCACAAAAGAAACCATGTAAGGGAGGGTAAGAGGGCTTCCATTAGCCTTGAAGTTTGGTTCAGAAGTGACAGCTGAAAGGCCCACTGTGACAAAATGAACAGGAAAAACCTAACATCTCAGGACTGACAAAAGGCCTGGGCAAAGTGTATGCACTCAAACTTCCACTCTGGGTTTTGTAACCAAATGTGATTACAGCCACTAAGAAACCTCTCCCATCTCTTCTCTTCTTCAAAAACTGGAAAGGATTTTTTTTCGCATGTTGATTCTCAACTTGATTCCAGGAAAGAAACAGCTTGAGAAAGCACATGCCTCCCATGAAATAACAAGAACTCCAAACCGCTTCTTGCTTGCTGTTCTGTTCCTGGCCTTCTGATCTATGCTAATTGCTAAACTTTGAGTATGCACTTGCAATTTTCTGTGGGCAATGTGACTTCCTTCAAATAAAAATAGATGCCAGAAATTCTTTTCTAACTAAAATACCGAGAATGACATTTAATGTAAGTGTTTAATCATTATTAATTTCTTTGGTATTCATTGAAATCCTGATGGGTTCATCTGAATGTACAGCATCATTTCTGAGAATACTCTGAACGAGTAGATATACCAGATCAGAGTAAAAAAGCATAGTGAAGCCTTCTAGGAATGTTATTTAATCCATAGAGGTGTATGTTGGAGCTGGTTAAAAATTCCAGTGTTGTAAGATACCGTTAAGAAATAACCCCACCAATATTACACTATAAAGAGTTTTGTTGAAAATCTGAAGCCTAAAATATTTCCAAAGCAACATTATTAGAAGTATTCATTTAAAAAATACATTTTTATTTTTTAAATGAATTTAAATTTAACATATTTTTTTAAAATAAATAATTCCTCACAAGTTTTGTGATAAAGCTATACTTTGTATTTTGTTTAAAAAGTCAGTCAAAAAAGAGAAAGCACGAGCTCTACCCAGGTAGGCAGGGACCAAACCATCGGGCAAATTACACATGACCGGTCAGGGAATATGGCATCCCACAGCCTTGCCAAAAAGGCCACTGCAGGGCTATGAGGAAAACTGTTCTGCCAGTTTAGGGGCACAGAGACTCCAGAGTGTGCTAAGAGCACAGTTTTCAGTTGTGACCCTTTATCTGTTAAAATATCTCACTGCAACAAGTCAAGACTCTCTCTAACCTCTTAACACAGAGTTCTGATGCAAATTTCTCCACTTTTCTCTCCTCTGAAAACCCTGCTAAGACTTTCAAGCTCTTTACAACATCAGAAATACCATGACAAGAACTGGCAGCTCTAGCAAACTGAGCAGTTATAGGCACATAGGGCAATATACAGCCATTTGTTTACAAGTATATGCACATAGATGCCATACAATTTAGTTTCAGGAAAAAAAAAGTTTAAGATATTACTATTTCTTCATCTTCTCTTGTAACTTGGCTGTTTCTTCCTGTTTCCTACTTATTGAATATACCATTTTCTATCTTTCAGACATGAATTTCTTAGCTGAATGGTGTTAAACTTTTCAATATTAGACAGCAAAGTTGTTATCAAGCCTGTCAATGGCATTGCAATTTTACTCAATTTACATTGCCGAGAACAGCATCATCTGGTAATAGGTACTAAACAGAAAAGAAAAACAGACCCTGGTCAAAGGGAATGAAAATAGTTTTTCTACTGGAAAAAACTGTCTTGTTGCATGGGAAGAGCAATCAGTTTTTGTGTTAAAATTACATTTCTGAGCAGAGCAGGGTTTTATAAACTGCCTGATTCTAGCTGCAGGAATCTAAAGCAATGGATGCTAAGAAAATATTAGTTAAAAATAAATGTTTCTGAGAGTTAATAAATCTATTAACAGGACAACTTCTATGCCCATTTCAGAAGGTGAGAACACAGCCAAAGACATGCAGTGGTAAATGTTTGGATATCTATCCCTACGTTGTGGCTGTTCTACCCATCCTGACACTCCTGCACACAAAATACAACACCACAGTGATGCATTTCTCTGTCATATTGATGGTTGTACCTTAGCTCTCAACCTCTACATTTACAGTTGGGAAAGCTTAAATGGGAAGAGTCATCTGTCTTTTACATATAAAAGTTGTTATTTTATCTTAATGCAACAAAAGAATAGTTGTAATACTTCATCACATATAAAGATTATTTTTAACCACTCAGAAAGATCCAAATTGCAAAGTTTAGATATTCTTTTACAAAATATAGAGATGTTTCACTCTGCTGGCTTAGAGCGGCTGAAGAACAAACATAATGACATCTTCAAGTAAGAATAAATCTGGCTTATTTGTAGAAGCATGGCAAAAGGCAATGGGAGATGTGAATTCTCTTTCTCAAATTAGAGAAACCATTTGGAAATATATGCCTTAAACTCTCTACTTTTACATTTGCTGATGAAATTCCTGACAGAATTGGAGTCCTGCTACTACCATCCACAAGATTAATATTGGAGTCAGTAGGAATTTTTCTGGTAACATAGCTTTCTGTCACAAGAATGTCAACTGCTCAAAACCAAATGTTTGTGCAAAAAATAGATGTGCTTCAATAAAGATCACTAGGCTGGAGAAGGAAAGATAAAAAGGGGTGGGGGTGGTGCAGAAAAGGATATTCAGAGTTAATATTTGCATCCTAGCCATTTTATCTCAGATGAGTGGCCAAATACTGTGTTTTCAGTCATTCTGTGGCAAGCAAGACCAGAAACAGAATTGTAAGGGAGTGACAAGCTGTACCCCCCTTATTTTGCATGACTTTTAAACCTGAGGCGGGGATAAGCTTCCCCTTTCATGACTCTCTTCACTTAATATTTATTTTTGTGCAGAATGAGAACCAGTCTGACTGATTTTCTCATTTCTTCTAGTTTGAAAACAGGTCAGCATACATGGGTGTGAACCATGTGGAACAGGCAAGAAAAGCTTTTCCAAGAAGGCTGAAAAGCATTTCCTATTTGGACTTATTTAATATTCCAAGTGGCTGAAGGGCACTTCTAGGGTCTTAAAAAGGTGTTTAAAAAAAAAGGAAAAATCCTTTCACAGCTCAGTGAAAAAAAAGCTTGACCACAAGATAGCCACCTCTCAAATAAAAATATCACCAAAACTGTAGCTAGAAGTGTTTCAAATTCAGTTCTATCAAATGTTACACTGCAAACTATATTAATACAACTTTAACAGCCAACAGCTTGCTATCTGCATACCTTCTGGCACACTGATACAGACACATAGTGAAAACAAGGCTTTTTAAGGTATTTCATACAATTTTTTTCAAGCCACCAATGAAATTTAATTCTCTTTTACAACTGGAACTTTCCGCAATGGTAATACCAGCAGTCATACAGTCACCACGGACATTAACAACGTGAACAATTATTACTAAGGGAATCATTGCAAATGCAGTTGTAAAACAACAAATAATGTCTGAAGCCTTTTAATGCAGTTAAACATGACACTGAGAAACAGATTTCTAGGTATTAAAGATAGAGGTACATATTGGATGATTTAGGCACAGAAACTAAGGGATATTAAATTGTGACACTGTTTGAAAGTCAGTGTTTATTACACAGGAAAATGAGCCATGATGTGTACCATGTAAACATAGAGGAGGTAAAAAACCTCCCCAAATTCTTATTAAGTTTCCTCATTTTAAAATGAATCTTTTCAAGGCTATATTTTTGTTTAAGAAAACATCCCTGCTACAGGATTTTGTATAATAAGGGGATTTTCTAGAGCCTTCCTGCTTCAATCAATCTTTGTGATAAAAGGTTTTTTGGTACTTTTTTCTGCTTAAGTACCTTTAAGAGGAGAGATTATGTGAAGGAAAACAAACATATTCAAGGACAAGAGACTTAGAAAAGGTAAACATTGTGCTTAGTACATTATGAGGGCAGGAACTAAACCTTTGGTCTGAGGTATCTAGGAAATCCTCTTTGTCAGCATCCATTGGTTCGCAGACAACTGAAATGCAGACATTTTATATGAAGAAATATAAGATGAGAGTATTCTGAGGGGATGAGCAAACAGACTTGTCATGAAAAAACTCATTAGAATGAGCTGGATCAGACCCAAAATTCCAGTTTGTTTTCAGGAAAGGAAGTTTCTTGAGTTATTTTATATTTTAGCTGCTATTAGTCAATTTTGTCTACATTTTTACATCACAAATGAGACCATTTGCTTTCATTTTCTCCCCAGTTACAGAAAACATCCCTGTTTTAATAGTCTGCCATGGAAAGACACTAAGGGCACAGGTTTAACCTAAGTGAATCACCTTTCCTATGGTGAGATGCCAAGTTGATTTACATGCTCTTGCACCACATGCCTAATGGCAAAATACAGACAGCTCAAATCTGAAACCCATGAGCTCTTTAACAGTGCAAATCAATACTAAACCACACTCCAAGCCTGGAAGATGAGACTGTTTAATCCAAAGCCATTACCAGAATTTTTTGGGCAGCATAACACATACCTACCACATTTTATAGCACATGCTTATATCCTCAAAACTGTAGGACTACAAGCAGTCTAGACCCAAGACTTTCTCTTTAAGTTAGCTACACCAAAGCAATCTCCCATGAACATATTGCACCACACCAATTACTTTATGCTGCTTTAATGTAGATTTGATATATTCTGCAGGTTTGCTTCAGTCCAATTTCCTAGTGAGGGAAGGCACATTCCCCAGCTCTTCAGTACACTAATACTCAATGATAACAGACCGATGAGCTGAGAAAAATTAGGTGTCTCCTGATGCAACACTTAAATAATGAAAGATTAATTAAATAATGAAAGAGCAGAGCTCTGAGCAGAGCAGAGCTCTGAGGTCTGCTTTGCCTTGTCCCCTCCCTGTTCTTGACCCATGTGTTCACTGACTCACAATTCAGCTGGCAGAGGAGTTAGAAGTGTCTTCACTAACACTTCCATATGAAAAAATTATCTGTAAGCCTCCTCTGTCTCTTATTAGATCACATAAATATAGGAGCAAATTGTATCACTAGACTGGGAATCAGAGGAAAGCCTATTGTGAGTCTACTGATAACGTTATAATGTCATTATTCCTTCTTGGGTATTTCACCAGAACTGCAAATTGAAATTTAAAAATGCTTCTCCTGAGGTTTAAAGAAAAGCCAGAAAAATTGTCCTGCTGCCTCTCTTCCAGCCCCTACTGCATGTGTAAAAAAACACCACAAAAAAACCCCACAAAACTCAAAAAGCAACAACCCAAAGTTTTAACTCAGAAACAAAAACTGGGGGTTTTCAACTGCACTGAAAATTAGTTTTCCTTCTGTATCCACAAAATCAAACACAGCTGTATTTAAGAGTATTTGTACTGCTGACTGTTTGACTGGCATCTTCAAATAAATTGTTCATGGTCCAAGTATGCAGGTGTAAAGTTTACACAGTTGAATTCTAAGTGGAAGAAGCAAGCAAAGCTTGACACCTGCTATATCATGGTTTTAAAAATATATCTCTTTGAACCTGAAGTCCTACCTGCACTAAGGACAACGTTTGCATATCAGTCAGGACACTAGTTCCTGACTCACTCAAGCACATATGAAAATATCCTCTACCCTCAGATGTCTGTGTGTTTTGGTACATAAAACAGAAGCTGTGTTCTTAGAATTGTAGAATAGTTTTGTCTGCAAGAGACCTTCAAGACCAAGTCCAACCTTATTCTGAGACCTATGAAAACCACTAAACCATGTCCCTAAGCACAACATCTACCTGGCTCTTAAACACCTCCAGAGATGGTGACTACACCACCTCCCTGGGCAGGCTATTCCAATGCCTAGCAACCCTTTCAGTAAAGAAATTTGTCCTGATATTCAGCCTGAACTTCCCCTGGTTCTACTTCAGGCCATTTCCTCCTGTTCTATCACTTGTCACTAGGGAGAACAGACCAACTCCCGCCTCGCTACAACTACCCTTCAGGCAGTTGTACAGAGCAATAAGGTCTCCCCTCAGCCTTCTTTTCTCAAGGCTAAACAGCCCCAGATCCTTCAGCTTTTCTTGACTTATATTACTTTAGAAAGTGTTTCAGAAGGACTTGATCACGACCCAGCAACTTTCCATATCAAGCAAAAGTGAGGCCTATTGGTAAATAAGTAAAATGGACATTAAGAATGTGAGATCAAGAGAGTACTTAAGCAAGTGCTTAAATTAAGACAAATAGCCCGTTGTCTTCTGCAGGACCATGTTTAACTGCTTTTTTGAACTCATGCCTACATAGTCATCAATGTACAGCACTTTCAACCAAACTTGGCAAAACACTTTCCCATAGCAAGCAATAGACTCAGCAAAATACATGATGTTACCAAGATGGTGCCACAACCTGTTAAGAGCACCGCCTGCTATCTACTATTACTCTTTCATGTAGGCACAAAAGACACCATAAGCCCAAACTTAGGCAGAATCAAGAATGACTATAAGGCCCTGGGGGAGAAAGTGAAGAATTTTGGTCCCCAAGTTATCTTTTCTTCTGTATTACCAGTTCAAGGATTGGGGGCAGACAGGAATAGATACATAATGCAGACCAACTCGTGGCTACATGTCTGGTGTCACCACGAGGGGTTTGGCTTTTATGATAACAGGACTTTCTATGAGGACTACAACCTGCTAGGAAGGGATGGAATCCACCTGTCTAAAAGAGGCAGGGAAATCTTTGGCAGCAGGCTGGCCAACTTGGTGAGGAGGGCTTTAAACTGAAGGACTTGGGGGAAGGGTTCCAAAATGGCCATGCCCGCACCACCATCACTACTACAACCAATTGGGGAATAAATCAGGCCAACCAGAGTAGTATAATATGTCCCTCAGCTGTGTTCCTAAATTAGAATCAAGAGAGTAGCCACCTAAAGTGTATGTATACTAATGGATGCAGTCTGGGAAACAAACAGGAAGAACTGGATCTCTGCCTAGTTAAGAAGTTATGTTATCATAGGAGTAACCGAAACATGGTGGATCAAATCACACAACTTGGGTATCATGATAGATGGCAATAGGGTATTTCACAAAGACAGGCAGAGTAGAAAAGGAGGAGTCGCACTCTTTATCAAGGAGAACTTTGAATGTATAGAAGTCAACTATGGTCATTGTGGAAGCCTATCAAATGCCTCTAGGTCAAAATCAGAGGGGCCATCTCCAAAGGTGACCTTACAGTAGGCATCTGTTATTGACCCCCAAACCAAGACAACGAGACCAATGAAGTGATACTGGGGTCAAGCAAGCTTTGGGTCAACAAAACTTGGTTCTTATGAGAGACTTTAACTACCCAGACATTTGTTGGAAGAACAACACAGCAGTTCACCTGTCATCCATCAAGTTCCTGGAATGCTTAGAGGACTCCTTCCCCATACAAATGCTAGATGTGACCACCAGGAACAGGGCGCTGCTGGACCTGCAGCTCACTAACCAAGAAAACACGATCTGTAATATCTCGGTTAGTGACAGCCTTGGCTGCAGCGGTCACAGTATTGTGGAGTCTGGGATACTGTGCATGCTGAAGGTTAGTTCCAAGACAAAGGTTTTAGACTTTAGAAGAGCAACCTTCAGCTCACTCAGGGCTCAGCTTGAAGGGATCCTGTGGGAAGCTTCCATGGAGGATAACGGAGCTAGTGAGTGTTGGGAGTTTTTCAAGGACACTCTCCTAGATACACAAAACCAGTTCATCCCCTCAAAAGGCAAGAGAAGTATGCAGAGCAAGAGACCCCCTTGGCTTAACTGCAAGCTTCTACATCTGCTCAGAACCAAAAAGGAAACATTCCAGAGATGGAAAAGTGGAACAATATCTGTTGAAAATTACAAGGGCATTGCCAGGACATGCAGAGATGAAGTTAGGAAAGCAAAATCTCAGCTTGAACTGAAATTGGCCAGAGATGTCAGAAACTTCAGGAAAGGATTCTTCAGATACTTAACAACAAGCATAAACAGAAGGAGGATATTGGCCCACTATTAAACAGGAGAGGTGAACTGGTCCCCAACAGTGCCAAATAGGCAGAGATCGTCAACACCGTCTTCACCTCTGTCTTTACCAGCACTGCTGGGTCCCAGGCCATGGGAACAAAAATCCAGATTGATGCAGACATAAATCCACTGTCGGTGGAGGAAGAGTTGGTGTGTCCACTATTACATGAGCTTGACCTGTACAAATTGATGGGCCTGAATGCTGTCTACCCGAAGGTGTTAAAAGAGCTGGCCAATGTTGTTGTGGGGCTGCTCTCCATAATCTTTGAGAAGTTATGGAGATTGGGAGATATGCCTGAAGACTGGAAGAAGGCCAATGTCATCCCCATCTACAAGAAGGGTTCCAAGGAGGACCCAAGTAATTATAGACCCATTAGCCTCACTTCACTCCCTTTTTACAAGGAGTAACATGGAAATGACAAGGGGTAATGGAGATTCCGATTGGACTCCAGAAGAAAATTTTTCACCATGAGAACAATTATATATTGGAATAATCTCCCAAAGGAAGTGGTGGATTCCCCTACACTGGACAGTTTTTAAGACTCATCTTCACAGGGTGCTGGGTCATCTTATTTAAACTTTTGTTTTGGTTTGTTTTTTACCTTAAAAGGTTGGACCAGATGATCCTTGAGGTCCATACCAACCTGGTATTCTGCGATTCTATGAAAATTGTGTGAGGAAAAGCCAGTGACTTGTTATGAAGAAAGATGTGGCAAACAGGAGAAAATCGATGATTTCAGCACTGCAGTGCCTCCTTTTGAGTCAGTGTGAGCAAGACAGGCAAACACCCAGCCTGCAGGAGTCTGAACTACCTTCTCCTTTAGTTATGGTGGTCAACTAAACATCACATTGATGAGGTACTGTAATAACCACTGTACTCTCACCACCGATAGTCTGAATGTCCTCTGGAAAAAATAAAGGAAGGTCTCTAGGCTCTTAATTTGGCATGTTTCTTGAACACTCAATACACCAGAAAAAAAGTTAAGAGGTGAAAACTTACCAGCCTAGTTTAGCAAAATGACACAAGTTGTACTAAGCTGCAATAAACCACTAGAAGTGTGGAGTGACTCTATTCTCAAAGCAGTTGAAAAGGTGCTGTTTGAATGCAGCCCTAAGCATAAATAATTCATTCTGGTAGTGTCTTCAGGCTGCCAAATGCATTTTAAAAAGAGCTCCACTTAAAATGCATCCTTATGGCAAAACGTACCAGTGTTATCTAATTGGACAATGAAAGGAGAAGACCTCTGTATCCCTTTCAAGCAAGAATGGTGCAAGAAAATAATATTTCTGTTGCAGCACAATACCAAAGCTGTAGGTGACAAATGCATTTTCCTATCTCTTTCAGCCTTAATAGGTCAGTAAAATCACTATCACACTAAACTGCAGCTTTCTGTATCAAAAAAATTAGAACAGACAGGCACCACTTTAAGGTGGTTGGGACAATTTATCTTGACTTAATAGGGTCTTTTGGTGGGAGGATGACTAGGAGCATAAACAGTCCTACAGTTATTTTTACACCTTTCTTTGGTGCTTTGTAATATTGTCTGCTTCCATGATATTGGTCATAAAGATACTGAGCGTGCTCAGAAGAGTTGCTTGGTCATTTTTGAATATAATATACCAGTCTTTATTCTATTAAATATTAGCAGATATATTTTTTTAAATGCTCATCAGATACAGGCAATGACTACATTTTTTCCATGTTTTTCATGACTGTTTACTCATCACTCTATTTCATGGGCAGACATATTTTGGAGCTGAGGTGCTGTGTATTGCTTCCATTGCACTCCTAACAGAAAGACCAACAGAACTCTACCAGTCGTGCAGCAGTCAATTGCAGAGTAGCTTCTTTTCTAGGCAAAGTAGTTCTTTTAAGACAACTTAGTTAATTAGCAACAAATGCCCTGTTGTTTTACAGAACGTCATGTTTTTCAGTAATTTGACATTTTAATATCAGTGTAAAGGTGTCCTTGTTAAAGGAGGCATCCACTTCTCAGGGTCCCTGAGGTAGGTGGCATGACTGAGAGGAAGCTATGACCAGAATCCTCATCATCTGGGTAATGTTTTGAGGGCCACTGGCTGGAAAATTGCTACACATCAAGCTCTGAGTCTGTCTGAGTCCAAAACTCTGGCATGTAACATCATTTCTGAGTTGTAAGTATTCTCTCCAGTTCAGTAGAGGAAGCCACAATAGCACAGAACACAAGTAGCTGGACCTGGCTCTGCATATTTCTAGCAAAATGGAACCCATGTTACAGACAATTATATTAAATATTCATACCAAGTTAACTTTTCTGAATTGATAGCTTTCCAAACAGAAACTAAAAATATACCCCAAATTTGTAAAATGTGCCTATTATCTCTGATTAGTTTGTCCCATCTGTTTTGCTCAGAAAGTGATCTCTCTGTAAACATGGGCTTCCACGTATCATTGTCACTGGTACAAACAAGAGGAGGAATTTCAGAGAGTACAATTTTCACACTGCTTTGCACAGGAGTAAGTGATTATACAGTCTGCATGACAATATAGGAACTCAGACTTACAGCTTCTTCAGGGGAAATGGGCAGGTGCAGTGTCTTAAGTGCAGTGTCTGAGATAACTAATATAATATTCAGAACACCCAACTGTAGCTTTGTCTCCTAAAATGCAAGCTTTTCTGATTTATCTATCACTGAGAGAGAAGAAAAAATCACTCCTGTTCATAATGGGAATATTGTGACATGAGACTTGGTATGTTGTCCAGCATAAGCAAGGCAATAAATCAAAGAATACAACAGCCAAATTTTTAAAGAAAGAATGTTTTCAGCTGAAAGAGAACTGTCCTTGACTTTCTTCATCTGGATGTAAAACTAAGATTCAATAGCAAATATGAATAGAAATAAGAATGAACATAAAAAATAACTGTATCTCTATCCTCAGAAATCAAAACATGGGAAAAATGAGAAACCTCTCCCTGGGAGATTTTGCAGTTGATGAATGCTGTTTCAGGATACAAGGGGATACTGTCAGCTCATAATTTAGAGAACACAAAAATTAACTGGAATAGATTCTTTTGATGCCTGCTCCTTTCTTTGTGCATGTATACTTCTGTGTGCATGGGTATGAGGATGCCTGTGTGGCTTTCAGTTCCTTGCTACTTTTTTTCTTCCTTTTTTTTTTTTTCCCTTGGAAGATCAACACAAACAAGGGAAGACTGACTAATGCACCTCATGCTGAAAGTTTCTCTCCAGGGGGAAATGCCTTTGCCCACACAGCACACCATTAGAAATGGTGAGGCTCCACATGGGAGCACAGGGCTTCCCACATGCAACAGCCTGCAGGATCAGGGGAATTAATGATGCAAAATGTCTAAAGCAGACACTTTGACTAAAGAGCAAAACCCCATATATCTAAAAACTCAAGATCTTCCTTGTAATGACAAGAAGGAAAACATTTTTTTTTTCATCCTGTCCTTCTCTCACAAACATTCAGTATGAGAAAATTCCTTTTACTTGTTTGCCTGATCTCCAGTTGGTTATTCTTGAAGAGCTGTCAGTTTTCCTCTTTCCCCATGGCTACATCAATTCCTGCATGGTGTGCACAAAGCAGAAGGGAAACATTTTTATTTTCAGAGCTGGATTCTTGTCCCTGTTAGAAATTTTCCAACTGAGGAATTATGTAGGAAAAATGTAAATTCAGGTCACCCTCACTCCAGCAGTCCCCAGCTGCTGCAATAGCCCCTGGAAGTGGCAGTAGTCAGCCTTGAAATTTCTACAGCTGTGTAATATGGCTGGAAGCAATACCATCTAGTATACAGTTGGTATCATACGAATTAATACAGTGCAAAGTTTTGCTACTTTGCTGTTCATCCCGGTAGCTCGCTCTTTCCCTTTCAGAAAAGTGGCGGTGCTGATCAATAACTAGAAAAATCTGTTAGAAACAGAGAAAAGTGTTTGCCTTGTGAAAACTGGTTCTCTCCTGTAAACATTTGCTTTTAAATAGCATGGACTGCAGCTGCATCCTAGATTGAGCAAGCCTGAAGAAATTGCTCACCCTAGTTTGACTTGAAAGGGGCAGTCATTTCTGCTTCTATCAATCAGCCTCAAACTTGACCTCTCTCCCACCCAACTTATGGTCAACACCAAGGGACTGCAGGATCAGGATCATTAAGCAGTGCTGAATAGACAAGTCCTAGAGCAAAGGAGAGGGACAGTCAATTGTAGGTGGAATGCAGCAGATTTATATCCACTAGGTAAAAGAAAAATGACTCCTAAATGGGCTGGAGCAGCTGTGAAACCAGTCTGCCACGAGCAAGGATGAAGCATGGGAATCTCAGAGAAGAGACTCTTTGCTATCCAGCTCTAAAAGCAATTACCATAGATAAAAGCAAGTTCCTGGCAGGGCAGGCAAACTGACAGGGTTCAATTCTTAAATAGCAATCTGATCTCAGGGGAACTCCCAGGTCACTCACAGACCTACCGTCACGGCAGCATTACTGACTGAAAATATGACAGCAGAATAGGAGTGGGAGAGACTGTCCACCCAGATACACTGATGTTGTCCAGAAAGAGAGGCATTAAAGAGAGGATTCCACATGGTAATTACTGTTCTTGATGCTGGTGCTAGGGAAAAGCAGTACAGTCAGGGTTGCTAAGTGACCTTCAGCTTTACAGATTAGAAGTTAAACTCTCAAGCATTTAAATTTTTAACTGAACTGATCAAAATTAGTGCTTGGTAGTTAATTTCACAGATCAGAACAATTGTTGCAAAATGTCCCAGACAATTCTGTTAAGTCCTAAAGCTGAATTACATTTTTGCTGTGAGTACAAACTAGTATTTTTTTTAATAAAAGAAATTATAATATACTACATTGTATGGTGAGGCATCTATTTGGCCATGTTGTTTTATATATTTTTTTTAAATCAGAGAAAAGATCAAGGTTAAAGTGAGAAGTTAGAGGAGGCTTGAAGAAAATGCAGTATCTTTCATTTCTCTAAAAGAAAGTTTTGAACTGTGTGTCTCATGAGCCATGACAGAGAGCAAAAACTGAGAAGATAGAACAGAGCAAGAAGCTGGACAGTGAAGCATGGAAAGATGTATGCTTAGTATTACTTAGAGAGACAGCTGAAAACTACGGGTAAGTGAACAAGTGAGAATAAAGGATCAAGAAGATGTGGTTAAAGCTGAAGTGGTGGCAGGTGGCCATACTGCAAGAGGGAAAAATAAAGAAACTCTACTTGTGAAAAAATAGATATCAATAATATAAGTTGGTTTTTTTTAAAAAAAAAAAAGCCATCACAAATAAAACTTTTAGGATGTGGATGGCTGGAGACAGAACTATCAATGTTTTATGCAACAGGGAAATGATTAAAAACATCATGTGGTGACTCCACTGTCTGCACAGTTCTTTGGATCAGGCTAGCTTAGTGCAAAGTACAGGCAAGCTAAGGCATGCATGGGTGCATCATGATCACTAGGAGTAACCTAGATAGCATTAATAAGTACAAATGCTTGAGCTTTTCTTGATCTAGCATTAACCAATTTCAGATCCATCTGTTTCATTTTGGATAGCAGCCTGGATGTTTCATGTTAACTTCATATGCTTCTAAAGTGCCATCAGTGGGATCTTCTGTTAAATAATGTTCATAATTCAACAACCGTCTGTACAGAATAAGGGCTGTGTCCGCCTAACTAATTGCAAAAAGACTACTTAGAGGATGAGGCGTAGAAGACCTGATCCCATGCCCCTAAATTCACTCCTAGATTTAAAGAACATATCTTAGAGTGTCCTTCTGTGCCCAAATTAGCAGAGAAACACAATTAAACAAAATAGAAATGTGCTTCAAGCAAACAAGCCAAAGGCTTATAAGCCAAATTTTATCTTTCCTTAAACATAGGCAATCTCATGACCTTCAAAAGTCTTTTCCTAAGCAATGGACATTTGAGGCTGTAAGTGGCAATTCTTGTTTGCAATAAAGAAATGGGTGATATGGAACTGATTTAAGGAGATAGGATTTGATTCAATGAGTTAGTGGGAAAATAAAACACTCTAGCCTCCCTTTATGGTTTAGTTTGAGCCTGTAGAGCCATCTCCATTTCAATTCCCCTAATTAAGGAGTTTTCTCATTCTCAGTTTCTCTCATTAAAGACATAAAGTTTAAAAGGTGGCAACTAACTGGAAGAAATTGTGTTTGTACAGTGAATTGAAACCTAGTGGCCTCAAGTTTTGCCCTCAATTACATCCACATGAAGGTATATGTAACTTTGGTACTAATTGCAAGTACAGACAGTATTGAAGTCATTTTTCTGCAGCTCTTGGGATTTATCAAAAGAATGAAGGTAAAGTGGCAGGCTTGAAGCAACCACTCTTGGCTTACTCATGTGTAGTATGACTGATCACTGGCAGAAATAAGCTTGAATGTTGTGCTACTGAGTGAAGCACAAAGCTTCTGAGCTTTTTCTAGCACTGAGCTAGAAACAAAGAGCCGTTGCTTCCAAAATTCCTCCACATAGTACTATAAAATGATGTTGAAGTCAGTAATAGCAAGTGAAACAGTAAAAGCCACTCTAATATTTTTTGTTGTGTTCCCAATTGTAACAAAATTGTAAAAAAGCCTTTATTTCTTGAAAATAGATGAAAATGCTTATTTGGTGACCTTTTGCTCTCAACCAGCAGTGTGTTATAAATTATGCAAATTACCCCAGCGGGTCATTTTCCACTCTGGCAGTGCAACCAGAGATTTCATTCCTCTCCTGTTCCTCTACTGTGTAATCATCATCAGTAAGACACCTGTAGTTTAAGATTATATGTCACTATTAAAAGCTGTCAGTTTCTAAAAAATGTCAGTGTAGTCACTTGTTGTCTAGATGGGGTAGATTGACGTACATTTCTTTGAAAATATTTCTCTTAAGTAAGAAAGTGAACATGCGCTTTTTGCATGCCTCAGAAGCTTACAGACTCCCAGGAATACTTGTCCCTGAGAAAAAAAAAAAAAAAGTTTTTCAGCTCAAACAAAATTTTGAAAATACTTACCTTCCTAAAATATTAATCAATAAGATAACAGGAGAAGTACCATCAGATAACCCTCCTAGAGTTTCTAGCCTAGTCAAATTAAAACCAGATGAAGGTGCTGAGAGAATTGTATTCAATGGCTGGAAAGCTACGGCTTATTCTAGAGATTCTTGGTCCTCCAGTCTCTCTCAGATGTAACAAGTAATTTATTTTCTTCTGCATTACTGCCATATATTTTAAGCAGACATAAATTCCAAATATAAGGAGGAAATAATTCTGAAATAATATTAAAGCCAAATTCTACAAACTTTCTTAATGATCAGCCTAGCTCGGCTATTTCTAAATACCATCCACTAACTCAAATAATAACTAAGCATATAAGATTAAGTAAGTCGTTAGTCAAAGTCAACATTGTTCTGCCTTTTGCCTCCAGAAAACCATAACTTAATATTCTTCAGAGACGTATTTACTTTTGCTGTTAATGAATAGCTTTGTGTTATTTCCAGTTAAATATTATGCATTGCCTACTTCTTCCAGCTTTTATTTGCTCCTTGGAGCACCTGCAATTTAACACTCGGGCTAGTACCTACATCTGTAGCACATCAGAATTTTTCAAGAAGAGCTATTACCATCTTTGAATAACACTGCTAACCAAAAAAAGAACCTTCCTAAACAAAAAAGAGAAGACAGGTGTGAAGCCGCTTCCACACAGTCATGGTTGATTTTCAAACCCCACTTACCATACAATTTACCTCCTGTATGAACTGAAAGACTCCAGTCTGTTCTGTCATTTAAGAGCAACAGGCATATGCTAGACTGACAAGCATATTTTTCTTTCTAACCATCTAAATTTATGGAATCACACTGGGGGAGGGAGCCTTTTTATCATGATCAATAAAAGGTTTCCCTGAAGAAACTCACATGTAGCATCATAATGAACAAGTGCTTGTTTGTGCCTGGAAGTTTGTCTGTTTTTCCAGTTACATGAGTTGGCCTAGTGAATACTATCATGTTTCACTGTTGCCACAGCTTCCCCCCCACCTCCCTCCTCCCCCAAAATAGGGTTTGTTTCAACGAAGACAAATGCTGCATTTAAACTAGTGTACAGCATTATCAACTGCTCTCTCAGTAAACCAAAACACAGCATGATTTTTGTATCTTCTGTAACACCTGAGTAATTGAGCCCTGAGCAGGAGATTTCATGCTGGAGGAGATCACTCTGTCCCCAGGGTCCCAGTGCAGCAGCTCAGCTGTTTCCATAGCTACCCAGGCAGCAGTGGCTGGTAAATCCTGGTAAAGCTCACCTGAGTTTGGGTACCTCAGTGCACCCTCTGGACACAGACCCTTTATGGCACTTCCTTCTAGGTCACCCTGAAAAGCACTCCCTACTGGTCTGCTCTCTTCTTCCTCCACCCCTGGAAAGAGAAAAGATGCTACTGAGGCTCATGCACTGCATCTGGTACTTATTTTGAGTCTCCTGTTAAATAGTGGACTCAGTTTACAACATTGTCCCAAATGGGAAAAGGATGAGTTGTTGTCTCCAGGGTCCCCTTGGGTCTCTTCATGACAGAAGTGGACAAAAGCTCACGTGTTATTTAGCCCTGAGCAGACTGTAACTTCTGCAGAAGTTACTGACACCAAGCTTTTCTTCACTACAGACCTGGCAAAAAATACTGAACATTTTTTTTAATAGTAAACTGCTTCTCCTTGTTTCTGAACAGTGCAATATAGGTGCTTTAGTTTGTGGTGTTACTGACAGTTTCCACTGCTGTTTGTGGTGGGTACACGGGAAAATACAGACCAGTCAGCCTCACCTCCACCCCTGGAAAGGTGATGGAACAGTTCATTCTGGAGGTCATCTCTAAGCATGTAGGGGAAAAGAAGCTTAACAGGAGTAGTCAGCATAGGTTCACCAAGGGGAAATCATACTTAACTAATCTGACAGCCTTCTGTGATGGCTTGAGTAGCTGGGTAGATGAAGGGAAAGCAGTGGATGTTGTCCACCTTGACTCCAGCAAGGCTTTTGACATTGACTCCCATAACGTCCTCCTACGTAAGCTCAGGAAGTGAGTTGACAGTGAGGTGGATTGAGAACTGGCTGAACAGCATAGCTCAGAGGGTTGTGATCAGTGACAGAGGGTCTAGCTGGAGGCCTGTACTAATGGTGTCCCCAGGGGTCAGGACTGGGTCCAATTTCTTCAACAAATTAATCAATAACCTGGATGAAGGGATGGAGTGTACCCTCAGCAAATTTGTTGATGGTACAAAACTTGGAGGAGTGGCTGACACGCGAAACGGCTGTGCTGCCATCCAGCAAAATCTGGACAGGCTGGAGAGCTGGGCAGAGAGGAACGTAAAGCAGTTCAACAAGGGCAAGTGTAGAGTCCTGCACCTGGGGAGGAATAACGCCCTGCACCAGTAGAGGTTAGGGGTTGACCTGCTGGAAAGCAGCTCTGTAGAAGGACCTGGGAGTCCTGGTAGATAACAAGTTCATCATGAGGCATCAGTGTGTTCTTGTAGTCAAGAAGGCCAACGGTATCCTGGGGTGCATAAAAAGAGTATGTCCAGAAGGTCAAGAGAGGTTCTTCTCTTCCTCTGTCTTGTCCTAGTGAGGCCACATCTGGAATATTGTGTCCTGTTCTGGGCTCCCCGGTACAAGAGAGACCAGGAACTACTGGAGAGAGTCCAGTGGAAGGCTACAATGATAATTAGGGGACTGGAGCATCTCTCTTATGAAGAAAGGCTGAGAGATCTGGGGCTGCTTAGCCTGGAGATCAAGAGGGGATCTTATAGTGTTTATAAATACATAAAAGGTGGGTGTCAAGATGATTGGGACAGACTCTTTTCATTGGTGCTCAGCAACAGGACAAGGGGCAATGGGCATAAACTTGAACAAAGGAAATTCCATCCAAACATAAGGAAAATCATTACTGTGAGGGTGGTGGAGCCCTGAAACAGGCTGCCCAGAGAGGTGGTGGAGTCTCCTTCTCTGGAGAAATTCAAACCCCACCTGGACATGATCCTGGGCAGCCTGCTCCTGCTCCAGGTGGCCCTGCTTTAGCAGGAGGGTTGCACTACATGATCTCCAGGTCCCTTCCAACCCCTATTGCACTGTGATGCTGTGATTCTGTACGGCAACATTCTGATGGGTTTTGGGGGAGGGTTATTTCCCCTAAGTTCATGAGCCATTTAATGTGATAACCAATTCAGTATTTCTAGGAGCCTACAGCCTGCTTTTTGGACCTGGGAGAGGGGATACAAATGCCACATACATTGAATAAGGTTGTATATAATCTAAATCATGAATGCCGTGTCGCAAGTATAGACTCTGCCAGCTGCTGACTTGTTTTCACTGTTCACTACACATTTGGTCTGAAGAAGACAGTCTCATTACTTTATGTTTACAAGCCTCTGTTTGGTAGCAAGTTGAAGTCAAGGGCATAAAAAATAAAAATATAGTACCTTACTTTGATTTGGACATACTGAAGATTGCTTTAAAGAGCAGCTCATTCTGTGTGTGTAAAAATGCAGATTGAATATGGTTTTACATTGTACCTACCCAAGTTTTAATACCGCTTTTATATTTTAAAACACAAAAGAGATGTAGAAGTGCAGGCCTTATGTAAAATTCATCACAAATCTTCAAAATAGGTTTGATATGGCCAGTGACAAATGATGTCCCATAAAGCATTGCATGACTATTTTTAACAAAGCTCTCATACATAATTTCTCCAGCATTGATTGCCTGGCAATATGAACATGTTGAAATACAAAGCATTATAAATGACAGGCTTTCATATCTCCACTTAATCTTTGCAGGACCCATACTCACTTGACTTCATATGAGAAGCAAATAAAAACAAGTGATGCTGACAACTGGAACCATCCCAGTAGCTTAGCTCTAGCCATCTATCTGTATTAATCACTGCTGCATATATGTGGTGACTGGGTGATAATTTAAGAGATCCCAAGCATTTCACTTGCTTCACCTTCTACATCTGTACTTTCCATTTAAAACTGGGCAGTGATTTCCCTTAGATTGAGATCCTAAAGATCGAGCCCTCCCCACACCAATATGGTCATTGTGGACTCTACCCCTCAGGTCTAGTATTCTCATGATACTTTTTTTTTCCCATCACTTTCATAAAAGCACAACTTTTTCTCACTCTCTAAAGTTGTTTACTTCTGCACTACCTCCACTTGTGTCCTTCACTGTAAGACAGATGATAGAAGACCCGAACATTAGTATGTGTTGGCTTTCGTTCCCAGTTTTGCCCACTCGCTTTCTGCATCACAGGAATATCTGGGATCTGAACAGAAGCTGGGAACCAGTTCCCCCAGGCAACGAACAGCCATACAGAAGGCAGGTACAGCAGAACCCGTTTGCAGGCACCGTGCTGCAGCTCCTAGTGCAGGTTGAGCCTCTGTACAGCAGGATGCAGGACCATTGCTGGCCCCAAACTGGTACGAATGGGGACACAGAAAGAGCCAAAATAGAACGGACAGCGAAGAGAACAGCAAGTACTTCTCCCAGAAAATCTCGAGGTCCCCTTCCTGGGTTCAGGTTGACACGTCTGCACAGTACACAGTGTGCCTTTGCTGCAGCTTTGGCTGTGTGTGAGGGCTGGAGGAGTTCATCGTCCTTCGTGCCTTTGCCAGTCACGTTGCCAGCATCTGCTTACCCTTCTGTAAAACGGAATAGTACCACACGGGATGCTGTGAGCCTTAGGCAAATAGGATACTTTGAGATGCTGGGTAGACAGTGTAAGAACTTGGTGTCAGCTCTGTTCTCATTTCATACTTTGCACCTGCTGTTTTATCCAGAACCACTGTCATTGTCATCTTGCTTGTTGATACTGGGAAACGCCTCCTCAACCTTCCCAGTTAATTGCATTGCAAGCGCAAACTAGACCAGCGCCACCTCCCAACCTCGCAAGCTGACTGGGTGGATCCTCCTCCCCGCTGTGCAAACGGGGGCGAGCAAGGACGGGCAGGACGCTCGCATCCACAGACGACCCCCTGCACGCGGCGCTAAGGCTGGCAGCAGACGCTGC